>JAWQFJ010004136.1:45000-55000 GCA_034096865.1 Theodoxus fluviatilis
CACTGACGCTCTAAAGGCCGCATTACACCAGGCGATTCCACACGTTCCACACTGACTCTCTACAGCCTGCGTTACACGAGGCGATTCCACACATTTCACACTGGCGCTCTAAAGGCCGTATTACACCAGGCGATTCCACACTGACGCTCTAAAGGCCGTATTACACCAGGCGATTCCACACGTTCCACACTGACTCTCTACAGCCTGCGTTACACGAGGCGATTCCACACATTTCACACTGGCGCTCTAAAGGCCGTATTACACCAGGCGATTCCACACTGACGCTCTAAAGCCTGTATTACACGAGGCGATTCCACACGTTCCACACTGACGCTCTAAAGCCTGTAGTACACGAGGCGATTCCACACGTTCCACACTGACGCTCTAAAGGCCGCATTACACCAGGCGATTCCACACGTTCCACACTGACTCTCTACAGCCTGCGTTACACGAGGCGATTCCACACATTTCACACTGGCGCTCTAAAGCCTGTATTACACGAGGCGATTCCACACGTTCCACACTGGCGCTCTAAAGCTTGTATTACATCAGGCGATTCCACACGTTCCACACTGACGCTCTACAGCCTGCATTACACCAGGCGATTCCACACGTTCCACACTGGCGCTCTAAAGCCTGTATTACACCAGGCGAGTCCACACGTTCCACACTGACGCTCTAAAGCCTGCATTACACCAGGCGATTCCACACTGACGCTCTAAAGCCTGTATTACACGAGGCGATTCCACACGTTCCACACTGACGCTCTAAAGCCTGCATTACACGAGGCGATTCCACACGTTCCACACTGGCGCTCTAAAGCTTGTATTACATCAGGCGATTCCACACGTTCCACACTGACGCTCTACAGCCTGCATTACACCAGGCGATTCCACACGTTCCACACTGACTCTCTAAAGCCTGTATTACACGAGACGATTCCACACGTTCCACACTGACTCTCTAAAGCGTGTATTACACGAGGCGATTCCACACGTTCCACACTGACTCTCTAAAGCTTGTATTACACCAGGCGATTCCACACGTTCCACACTGACTCTCTACAGCCTGCATTACACCAGGCGATTCCACACGTTCCACACTGACTCTCTAAAGCCTGTATTACACCAGGCGATTCCACACGTTCCACACTGACGCTCTAAAGCCTGTATTACACCAGGCGATTCCACACGTTCCACACTGACGCTCTAAAGCCTGTATTACACGAGGCGATTCCACACGTTCCACACTGACTCTCTAAAGCCTGTAGTACACGAGGCGATTCCACACGTTCCACACTGACGCTCTAAAGCCTGTAGTACACGAGGCGATTCCACACGTTCCACACTGACGCTCTAAAGCCTGTAGTACACGAGGCGATTCCACACGTTCCACACTGACGCTCTAAAGCCTGTAGTACACGAGACATGCCACACGTTCCACACTGACGCTCTAAAGCCTGTATTACACGAGGCGAGTCCACACGTTCCACACTAGCTCTCTAAAGCCTGTATTACACCAGGCGATTCCACACGTTCCACACTGACTCTCTAAAGCCTGTATTACACGAGGCGATTCCAAACGTTCCACACTGACTCTCTAAAGCCTGTATTACACCAGGCGATTCCACACGTTCCACACTGACTCTCTAAAGCCTGTATTACACGAGGCGATTCCAAACGTTCCACACTGACGCTCTAAAGCCTGTAGTACACGAGGCATGCCACACGTTCCACACTGACTCTCTAAAGCCTGCATTACACGAGACGATTCCACACGTTCCACACTGACTCTCTAAAGCGTGTATTACACCAGGCGATTCCACACGTTCCACACTGACTCTCTAAACTCTGCATTACAACAGGCGATTCCACACGTCCCACACTGACGCTCTAAAGCATGCATTACAACAGGCGATTCCACACGTTCCACACTGACGCTCTAAAGTCTGCATTACACCAGACGATTCCACACGTTCCACACTGGCACTCTAAAGTCTGCATTACACCAGGCGATTCCACGTGTTCCACACTGACGCTCTAAAGACTGTAGTACACCAGGCGATTCCACACGTTCCACACTGACGCTCTAAAGCCTGTATTACACCAGGCGATTCCACACGTTCCACACTGACTCTCTAAAGCCTGTATTACACCGGGCGATTCCACATGTTCCAAACTGACTCTCTAAAGCCTGTATTACACCAGGCGATTCCACACGTTCCACACTGACTCTCTAAAGCCTGTATTACACCAGGCGATTCCACATGTTCCAAACTGACTCTCTAAAGCCTGTATTACACGAGGCGATTCCACACGTTCCACACTGACTCTCTAAAGCCTGTATTACACCAGGCGATTCCACATGTTCCAAACTGACTCTCTAAAGCCTGTATTACACGAGGCGATTCCACACGTTCCACACTGACGCTGTAAAGTCTGTTTTACACGAGGCGATTCCACACGTTCCACACTGACGCTCCAAAGCCTGTAGTACACGAGGCGATTCCACACGTTCCACACTGACGCTCTAAAGGCCGTATTACACCAGGCGATTCCACACGTTCCACACTGACTCTCTACAGCCTGCGTTACACGAGGCGATTCCACACGTTCCACACTGACGCTCTAAAGGCCGTATTACACCAGGCGATTCCACACGTTCCACACTGACTCTCTACAGCCTGCGTTACACGAGGCGAGTCCACACGCTCCACACTGACGTTCCCCAGCGAGCGTCCCTCTGGCAGCCAGGCGTGTTGGCTACAGATGAGCACGAGCATTAGATCGGAGACATATTTTTGTGTAGACAGCGTCAGTGTGCACCGTGTCAAGCGGCCTCAGCCGTTGCAGAAGAGCCTCGACACGGGAGTGGACAACTCGCTATGGGGATCTTCCAAGATGGATCCAACATTTATGTGACTCGCTTACATTTGTTATTGGCCACCACTAAACCAGGCCTAACGGTGTGTGTGTGTGTGTGCGTGCGTGTGTGTGTGTGTGTGTGTGTCTGTGTGTGTGTGTGTGTGTGTGTGTGTGTGTGTGTTTGTGTGTGTGTGTGTGTTTGTGTGAGTGTGTGTGTGTGTGTGTGTGTGTGTGTGTGTGTGTGTGTGTGTGTGTATGTGTGTGTGTGTGTGTGTACACGCACGACATACGTTATTATTTATCGGGTTCAAACGAGACATTCTGGTTTTGTTGTCTCTAAAGTTGTGACGATGTTACCTGACAATGGAGCTAACTTTCAGTTGAGATTTAAACACGATGAAATACAAAGAACCACATTTCTATACTGATCTAGTGCTTAACATTATAGACTTGCTGAACAGGAATGTGTCACAAGATTGTAATGCAATTTTTGAAGAAGAAAAAATGTAAGTTGCGTTTGATAAAGTTTACTTGGATCTGCCTAACTGCTAATAAACCAGCAAAAGCAGAATCAGCTGCAATAGCAGCAGAAATAGCAGCAGAAATAGCAGCAAAATCAGAAACAGCAGCAGGAAAAATAACGGCAGCAGCAGGAGCATTAACAAGCTAGCAAAGCAAACAAATCAAACAGGAAGAGTAAAATAAGCTTGTGTCCTTTCGCTTTCGTCATCAACGCTGTCCCTAACGCCAGCATACGTTTTCGCCACAGGCTGGTTTCCTGGTCCGGTCATCGCAGGAAAGGTGGTGGACACGGCCTGCCTTATATGGTCACAGTCCTGCGACGGGGGAGGTTCCTGCCTGCTCTATGACGTCACCCTCCTACGTCATCGCTACAACTTCCTGGTGGGCGGGGTCCGGGGCATCAACTTCCTGTGCGTCCTGCTGGTCCTCGTGGCCATCAAGTGCCAGAAGAAACCCTTCTACCTCCACGAGGACTCTGAGACAGTTTCCGCGCCAGAGGGAGAGGAGCTGATGCCCACTGTTGCTGCCAAAGATGACAAGAACATTCCCCTTTGAGTAGGTTTTTCCAAATTGTATATATCAATGGAGACTGTTTCATCACTATAGCAACAAGTGTTCTCGTCTTTGTACCGTAAAGACTAAACAATATGCATTCAGAATCTACTGTCTTTACTCTGTGGAGCGAAACATCTCTGCCACAAGGCTTGAAAAACCGATAGGTCATTTTGCTTTATCGTACTCCTTACACCTTTCCCACTCTCACCCCACCCCCACCCCACCTTCAACCCCACCTCCACCCCAACTTCAACCCCACCCCCACCCCACCTCCAATCCCACCCCTACCCCACCTTCAACCCCAACCCCACCCCACCCCACCCCACCCCACCCCTACCCCACCGTCTTCTTTCTTCTTTCAGTTGTTAGCAATGCAGTATGCATTAAAACAGTTATCCATAACGCAATATTGCCGTCTTGCTGGAAAAAAACTCCTACATAGATACACGGTTGTTTTGACATGCGCACATTTCATATGTCAACATAAAACTGTATAATTATATCAAGTTGTTGTATATGATGTCGTATTTATGGTCTTTTGGATGAATTATTATGTGTAATCCATTTCATAAAAAGCTTGATAATCAAATTTTGATATGCGGTACAGTTCACAAATCTGAATTTCCTTACATCGTGATTACTTCAGCAATATCATTTTGTGTGTGCGGCACTTCTTTTAGCATCCGTTTGTTGTTGTGTATAATGCTGCAAAACTAAATTACACACGACGCTGTGATCAAAATATAAATATGCACTACATAGAGTGAAGTTTCTGCAAATTCTTTATAAATACTTTGCTGTTTTCATGTTTGATGATTGTTATTTGTGTTTGATATTGTCAACGTCATCGTCGTCATCGTTGTTTTTGGAGCACATAGGTCATTAAATTGTTCATCTTCAATGAAATGCTGTCTTTATCAATGCAAAGAATTTAATATAGGAAATTCTTGCGATGTAGTTGTGTGTGATTATGTGTGTGCGTGTATGTGAGTGTGTTCGTGTATGTGAGTGTGTGCGTGTATGTGAGTGAGTGTGTGTGTGTGTGTGTTTGTGTGTTTGTGTGTGTGTGCGTGTGTGTGTGTGTGTGTGTGTGTGTGTGTGTGTGAGAGAGTGTGTATGTGTGTGTGAGTGTGAGTGTGTGTGTGTGTGTGTGAGAGAGAGAGAGAGAGAGAGAGAGAGAGAGAGAGAGAGAGAGAGAGAGAGAAAGAAAGAGAGAGAGAGAGAGAGAGAGAGAGAGAGAATGTGTGTGAGTGTGTGTGTGTGAGAGAGAGAGAGAGAGAGAGAGAGAGAGAGAGAGAGAGAGAGAGAGAGAGAGAGATACAATGTGTGTGAGTGTGTGTGTGTGTATATGTATGTACGTGTATGCTTGTGCATGTGTGCATGTATGTGTTTGTGTGCTCACATGTTTATATGTGTGTATTTATGTGGGTGTGAGCATTTGTGCGCGTGCGTGTGTTCGTGCATGTGTGTGTGTGTGTGTGTGCGTGCGTGTGTGCGTGTGTGATACAAACTGCAACTCTCCTGAGACATGCAAATGTTTTCATGAATTTACGTTGAGCATCAGTACACATGTACACACTGCGGTGTGGAAATCTTATTTTGCACCTGAAACATACACGTGAATCTGAAGTCAAGCCATGGCAAATAAAATATGCACAACTTTAAAACATGACTTTTAACAAGAGTGTGGTCCTCATATTTTCTGCCTCGCAAGATGATGACCTTCCGTGTAATGCTGACCCTCATGCTAACAGGAAAAGTGTACACATTTTTGAACTCACATTGCATCCTTCTAGAAATTCTTCTCTGTCATCCGTAATATATGCACGTGGTAAGTAGACTGACCTCACAAAGCTGATTAATGCCAAGGAGTACTGAAAATAAGTTTTAGAAACTTAGCATTTATATACTTTGTATTTCTATCCATTGCTTTTTTTTAAATTAAAAACCCCAGAAAGAACACTCTCAAAATGACGTATGCAGTTATTAGATGGATATTTTTACTTAACTTTTCAAGCATTTCTAAAAGCTGAGCAACGCATTTTTATCTCTGTCCTATCGAAGCTTTATTATAATGCTTTATGTAGCGATTTACTCTCACATCTGAGTTGACAACTGCATTACACTTTACCCCCTAATCACTGGACACCTATCAAACTTTTTCAGACACCTGACGAAAAAGGCAGTGACTGACAGGTAAAGGAACACATTGGCACCAGCACCAGAGCGACTGCCTGGGAAGAATTCCAACCCGTGGCTGGCTCACGGCAGCGTGAAGGGTTAATCGCACTACGGTGTGACAACATCGTCCACACAGGTACCCGATTTTACTCCCGGGTGGGGAGAGACAATGCAAGGGAAGCACAGTGCCCGAGGAATGCTGCTAAAGGCTCCAGGCAGCTTCCCACGTCACAATTAATGTACTTGCAGCAAGCAACAGCATGCGAGCGTTCCTGGCGAGCTCTACAAATCAAATAAAAATGTGTCGGAAGGCACAGTGGTTCATCTTCGCACAGGCACCCTAGCCCCACCTCCGTCGGTACTTTTTGTTCTCGCGAGAGGGGAGATACAAATATTGGTAAGCGTGTTGCTCGAGCGCGCCACTTCAGGTTTTCAAAATTAATATTTTGTCCATTGGAACGCATTAATTAAGTTTAGCATTTTTACAAAAGACATGCACAGACAGATCAGGAGACATTTGGAATGCCCGCGGGTTTTTGGCAGAAAGTCTAGTCCATCATGTAGCCTCATGAAGCTTAAAGCATGGCGCTGCAGTGAGGCTGTGTTGCAGCAGAAACGCACAAAAATGGACAGTGACGTCATGACTCGTTTAAGCAGCGGGGCCCTCTCCTAGCCTTTCACAACACGACACAGCCACTCAAATCTCCTCTCCTCGTACACTTCGGCTACAACGACCCAGCCAGACAAATACACATCAGTCTTACCGTCGAAGCACACGTATACACACACGAGTTATGAAACAACCCCCACCGCTCCATTTCCTCTACATGTCCTCTGCATGACCTCTACATGTCCTCTGCATGACCTCTACATGTCCTCTGCATGACCTCTACATGTCCTCTGCATGTCCTCTACATGTCCTCTACATGTCCTCTACATGTCCTCTACATGCCCTCTACATGACCTCTACATGACCTCTACGTGACCTCTAAATGACCTCTACATGACCTTTACATGTCCTCTACATGTACTGTACATGACCTCTACATGACCTCTACATGACCTCTTCATGACCTCTACATGACCTCTACATGACCTCTACATGTCCTCTACATGACCTCTACATGCCCTCTACATGTCCTCTACATGACCTCTACATGTCCTCTGCATGACCTCTACATGACCTCTACATGTCCTCTACATGACCTCTACATGTCCTCTGCATGACCTCTACATGTCCTCTGCATGTCCTCTACATGTCCTCTACATGTCCTCTACATGTCCTCTACATGCCCTCTACATGACCTCTACATGTCCTCTACATGTACTGTACATGACCTCTACATGACCTCTACATGACCTCTTCATGACCTCTACATGACCTCTACATGACCTCTACATGACCTCTTCATGACCTCTACATGACCTCTACATGACCTCTACATGTCCTCTACATGACCTCTACATGCCCTCTACATGCCCTCTACATGCCCTCTACATGTCTTCTACATGCCCTCTACATGACCTCTACATGTCCTCTGCATGACCTCTACATGTCCTCTGCATGTCCTCTACATGTCCTCTACATGTCCTCTACATGTCCTCTACATGCCCTCTACATGACCTCTACATGTCCTCTACATGTACTGTACATGACCTCTACATGACCTCTACATGACCTCTACATGACCTCTACATGACCTCTACATGACCTCTACATGACCTCTACATGCCCTCTACATGACCTCTACATGCCCTCTACATGACCTCTACATGTCCTCTACATGTGGGTGAGCTGTTTTCGTGGACCAGACGTGTGTACGATAGCTCCGAGAATTGTTTTGTAAATTCTGAGCTAACTGCTCCTAACCACTAAGATATCGAGAGAAAATGGATTGTTCTTGTGACAAGGTATCGAACAATGTAGGTTTTCGCTGACCTTTTATTTGAGGTTGTGTATTTTCGTCGGGTTGTGATAGCTCGTGGGTTTGTGCCCAGTTTCGTGCGTGCAAAGTGAGCTGCCCGCATTGCAACAGTCGGGACGCTGCCAGAACTACCCCCACCTTTACAAAGCAGGATTCATCTATGCCAAGACGCCCGTCGTTGTGTAAGTTGAACATTTTCATGTCAGTTTCATAGGAAGTTTGTATCACAAGCGTGAACATTTCGACCCGTATCATTGAACTGACCTACGCTTACACTGAGACTGTCTGCTCGCTTCGCCTGATCTTTCTAGCGTGTGTTGGAGGGACGCGTGTGCGACGACTCATAGAAGCGTGAAGTGTACTCTAAACATTCTATGGAAAAAGCGGTGCTGAATATACATGTGTTTTATTGAGAAGGCAGCTTAAATGAGCTACGTTCGCCCCCACTGGATCGAATGGCGTAGACTGAGATTTGAAGGCAAGTAAGGTTGACATAAGTTCATGAATGAAGAAAGCCGTCATTTCTCTTAAACTGAATTCAGCAATGATACAGGAACGGAGAGGACTTCAACGTTATTGTGTTGATACCGTGAAACTTTTCCCGAATGAAGACTAACCTTTTGTGATTCTGCTGATCAAAGTGGTCCGTAAAAACTCTGTCGGAATATTATTCAAAACACATACCAAGGCATGAGTACTTTCTGATGTGTGTGTAATGCAGCAAGATAAATCCAATGCGAAGATGAGAGCTATTAGTCTTTCTCGAAACAAAACTGATTGTCTCCATGCTCTTATATGCCCATGTCACAGAATCTAAACACGCTGAGAGCGGTGAACATACGCTGTTGAGTGTTGAGTGCATTTAATCCTTCCCAGAGCAATTAATCTGACTACTGCGCATTTGATAGCCGCAACGAGCAGAGCACGAGGGAAACAAAATGAAATGCGAATAAGATCCCCTGCTATTTGCAACCCCGGCGTTTGTGGGAGCTGTCCGCACTTATAAATGTATTTGTGCTGAAACTGAGCTAAGCAATGTTCATTGCCATGTGACTTTGAGGCTTTTTTGTTCTCCCGCATTCTAAAAGCCAAGATACGAAAGTCTCGACGTGTTGCTGTGCATGCCATGTGTATACGAACACGGTGAGATGACAACACAGTGCTCGGCATGGGTTGTGTAGTGACCGCCCAGAAATAAGAATGTCACTTGTATAACTTGATACAAAACAATCACAAGCGAAGTGCTATATGATATTCATCTATTTGATTTTTTCTCTCCTTTTTCTGTTTTTTGTCAGTGAAGCTCAGTTGTTGTTTCACTTTTTCTTGACTTGAACTAAAACAGAGAACACAAAGGTCAAAGTCTGTATTCTAGATTACAGTGAGAGAAATATTTGGAAAAACGTATCAAAGAGGCTACAGTTATTTCTACTGGAAGGTCACTTTCTTCAGCAACAGCAATAGGTCTCTTCTACAACCGTGCAAGAAAACGCGTTGGCAACTGCTTGTGGAATCGACGTGAACGTAGGGGCAGCACGAATAGTCTCCCTGTGTATAAGACAACAACATGTGTAGTCTTCACACTTGCCCTTCTGATCATTGTGTCCTTGCTTGCTGTGGAGGCTGACTTGCTACGGTAGACTGGCACCGTAAGCAAGTGTTATATTTCTATATTAAGCAAACGTCTCGAACAGTGGGCCGAAGCAAATGATAAAATATTAGAAGAACAGGCTGGATTTCGAAGAAACTATTCGACTGTGTACCACATTTTTGTTTTATTCACTTTAGTACAAACATATCTGTCCAAAAGGAAGGGATGCCTGTATGCAGCCTTCGTAGATTTTAAGAAAGCCTTTGATTATGTCAATAGAGCCATGTTGTGGAACATTTTATACAAAAACGGGGTAAAAGGTAAAATGCTGACTGCATTGAAATCAATTTACAGATATGTAA
>JAWQFJ010004136.1:60000-65247 GCA_034096865.1 Theodoxus fluviatilis
TTTGCAGATGACAATCAGCTCTACAAAGACACCACCTTAGATCAATTCCAACCCACGTTAGACACTCTACAGACCTGTCTTTCTGATGTTAAGTCATGGATGTCACACAACAAACTCCAGCTGAACGATTCCAAAACCGAATGCCTTCTTGTCAAGTCTCAGAGACTAGTGACGCCTCCATCCCTCCCGTCTTCTGTCAGGGTTGGAGAAGCAGACGTCGCCTTTGTTCCATCAGTCAAAAACCTTGGTGTCACCCTCGACTCTCATCTCTCTCTTTCCGACTTTGTCCAAAACACTTGCAAATCCGCATACATACAACTCAGACAGATAAGCGCAATCAGACACCTTCTCACTACTCAAGCTACTACTATCCTAGTCTGTGCTCTTATTCTCAGTCGCCTGGATTATTGCAACGGCCTTCTTGCTGGCTGTCCCGCATATCTCACTGATAAACTTCAAAGAGTGCAAGATGCTGCAGCTCGACTCATCTGTAAGTCAAAAAAGTCAGATCATCTCACTCCTCTCTTCCGCTTTCTCCACTGGTTGCCCATTAGTGCTAGAGTCCAATACAAGATTGCCTGTCTTTGCTACTATTACTTCGCTGAATCCCTTCCTCAATATCTCTCTAAACCCATGCGCACCTACACACCCGCTAGACAGCTACGCTCTTCCGCAGACACAAGAATCCTCAGGTTCCCAGAGGACCCTCCAGTTAAAACAAAATTTGGTGAACGCTCTTTCTTTTATCAGGCTCCCTCTATCTGGAATGACCTCCCCGCCTCTGTTCGACACTCTACTTCTCCCTCGACCTTTCGCTCTGCTCTCAAAACTCACCTCTTCTTGAAATCTTTCCCTGATCCTGTCTAAGTTTCTTCATCTTCCTCCCCTCACTCTTCTCTTTGTACTAGCTTGCCTAAGCCCCCTACCCCCCTCCTGTCCCTCCTCCCCTCTCCCCAGTTTCATGGTTTAACGGTGACGCTGTACATCAGTTTGTCGAATGTCTGAAGTGAATGTCTGACTCTTATGTTACTCAGTTTATTAAGTTGTGCTTGAGGTGATTGACTGTTATTGTATATTGTAATGGTTGTGTATGTATGCGCCTTGAGCATGTCTTAACTCATTGGTAAGGCGCTTTATAAATCCACACATTATTATTAATTTATGTGTGCGTGAAAAAACACTGCGCATGAGAGAGAGAGAGAGAGAGAGAGAGAGAGAGAGAGACACATAGAGAGAGAGAGAGGGAGCAAGAAAGAGAGAGAGAGACAGAGACAGAGAGAGGCAGAGAGAGAGCGAGACAGAGAGACAGAGAGACAGAGAGAGACAGAGAGAGAGAGAGGAGAGAGAGAGAGACAGAGAGACAGAGAGACAGAGAGACAGAGACAGAGAGAAAAACAGAGAGAGAGACAGAGAGAGAAACAGAGAGAGAGAGAGGGAGAGAGAGAGAGAGAAAGAGAGAGAGAAAAAGAAAGAGAGAGAGAGACAGAGAGAGACAGAGACAGAGAGACACACACACACAGAGACACAGAGAGAGAGAGAGAAAGAAAGAGAGAGAAAGAGAGAGAGAAAAAAAGGGAGAGAGAGAGAAAGAGAGAGAGAGAGAGGGAGGGAGCAAGAAAGAGAGAGAAAGAGAGAGAAAGAGAGAGAGAACAAGAAAGAGCGAGGGAGAGAGAGAGAGAGAGAGAGAGGGAGCAAGAAAGAGAGAGAGAGAGAGAGAGAGAGAGAGAGAGAGAGAGAGAGAGAGAGAGAGAGAGAATAGTGGTGATAGTGATGGTGATGATCAGGGGAAAACCACCTAAATGATAACCCCCACGTGCTCACCCGCTGTGTAGATAGCCAATCACGCTGAGTCATGGTGTCTGTCATCTGCCTCTTGCAAGGCCAGACAAGCAGGGGTGTCAGCCGTCAAATTGCGGGGAGCCAAGTCTATAGAGTTCACGGACTGTTCTTTTTCCCCAGACTCACTTTCCCCAAGGAGTGTATACGGGACCCTTCTCCCCAGCGTCCCGCCTTTGCCAAATCCAGGAAGACCCTCTCTGGTGCTGCTGCCAAGGACCTCATGAGCTTTGCGGTCAGTCTGTAGGAGAGACGAGGGTGCCTGCAAACACCACGAGCGGAGTGGTTAAGCTGTGTTCTCACTGGGCGCAGTGCCCCATGCAAAGGAAGCCAAAGTGGACTCAAGAGATCTTGCAATCGGGGACTGCTGCACACAAATACCAATGCGCCGCAAGTGACTGGACATTCTGTGAACCCGGGTCACGTGACTCAGTTCGCAGTTCGCAATGAATGCGTAATAGACTTGACCCTTCGCATTACAGCATTGTGCCAAAAATAGCTCGTTTTGGATACTTTTTTCTCTCACTTTTTACAGAAATCATTCAGATGTCAAAACTTGTTTTTATTTAAACACAGACATTTTATCTTATCGAATATACGCTTGTTTATTGCAACAAGTGTAATTTGAGAATTTTGTGCGAAATAGTCTTAGAACTACTTTAACGCGTATCTCAAGGAGCAAAGCGCTCTCCCACAAGCCTCTCGTGTGATTTCTTTATGAATATTCCGGACGGAATTGTTCCATCACGTATGTGCTAGAGACTCTTTCGCCGGCTGGCGAAGTCTCTAGTGGACTAGAATGGTGACTGGAAGGTTCTGCGCGCGCCAACGCCGCATCACTGAGGTACGTGATAAGCCAGGGAGCATCACGTAGCCACATGGCCAAAATGCGGCTTATTTCGCTCCTTCTACTACACACTGATTTGCATAATGTAGTAATTTAAAGGAACTGTTGATGTATTATGTGAACAGCTTTGAGAAATGAATACTGTTCTTAGTGTATGTAATTCTAAAAATGAGCATTTTGCTCGCAAACCTGAAAGAGAGATGGCGGACACAGCTTATTTATTTTTAACCACATGAACAATCAAGTCTCTACGTACAAAAGATCTGTCTGACCAGCCAATCAGGACGCAGCACTGACCAGCCAATCAGGACGCGGCACCGACCAGCCAATCAGGACACAGCACTGACCAGCCAATCAGGACGCGGCACTGACCAGCCAATCAGGACACAGCACTGACCAGCCAATCAGGACGCAGCACTGACTAGCCAATCAGGACGCAGCACTGACCAACCAATCGGGACGCAGCATATCCACTTTCGGCAAGTCGAAACTTCTGCTCCGTGGCCGAGTGGTCAGCGCGCTTGACCTGCAGTCGCTTGCGGCTAGCGGGTGCGGCGTTCGAAGCTGCGCGGATTCTAGAGTTGAATCCTTGAGAAAGGTGCTTTACTCATATTGCTTCTCCTCACCCAGGAGTAAAATGGGTACCTGTGAGGATCGAGTTGGAAGATTGTGAGATATAATTTTGGCGCGTTTATCCGCAGCCTGGTTGCATGCTCCCCAGGGAGTTGAGACGGTGTTGTGACACAAAGAGGTAGCTCGACGACCAGGGGGTAAACGTGTGCAGTTTGAGCATCCATCATTGGGTGAAACAGTCGCAATATAAAAATCAGCATCTTTACCTCTAAGCATCGCGCAGTTAGAACACAGCTTTAACCCGCTAGACCTGCACTCGCTTGATGCTGGTGGGTGAGACGTTTGAAGCGGCACAGTACCTAGAGTTGCATTCTCCAGCAAGACGCTGAACTCGCAATGCTTCTCCCCACTCAGGAGTAAAACCGGGTACCTGTGAGGGCAGTATTGGCGTATCGTAGTGCGAGTAACCCTTGCACGCTGCCGAAAGCCGGCATCGGGTTGGAATACTCCCCAGGGAGTGATGTTCGTGTCTGACTGCGTACCTTTCCTCTTTCTGTCGAAGTGTTTGTCGTGAGCGGACACTGAATGGTGGATCAAGCTGCACAGTGATCAGGAGGTAGAGTGTCAAGCAGTTTGAGGCCCAGACTTGGGCGATAAGTTGCTATATAAAACCACACCTTTACCTTCACTCCACGTAGCCGCTAGCCCCACTGTCTGCTGCGAGAACTGCTGTTGGGCTTCCGAATCCGCGGGAGATTTGGGGGCGCGTTGCTTACGCTAGGAACCTTGCAAGATCTTGCGAGGAATAGGCTGGTGTCAACATGTGTCAACATGATGAGAGCAGATGCAAAGGGAGTCACAAGTTTGACTCATGTTGACACCGGCTTATTATTTGCCGACTATATAAGCCAAGCAACGCGTCTCTGTTGCTTGACAGGAGGTCCATTGCTGGGCCTGATGCCACTCTTCCGTCGTTAAAGTAAGATAAAGATGTTCTCTTTTATTGCGACTTTTCAAACCATGGACGGGTGCTCAAACCGCGCACATTTACCCCCGGTCATCGGCCTAGCCTTAGTACCACTCCTACACCGTCTCAACTCCCGGGGGAGCTTGCGTGGACTGCAGCTCACAGCGCCAAGCCAGACTGATGCACCACAAGCGCAGCTGCGGTACAGCTGGAGGAAGGTTCCAGTCGTTGAAACACAACACTGAAGACCAGAGAAGGTCGCGGTCATTGCGCGGTCAAGCGGTTTAGCGGCCTGAAAATTGCACGTCATTCACTGCAGTCTGCAACAGAGCGGCCAACCGTCCAAGGATCAACAAAACTGGACTTGTCCGTCCAGTCCACTGTCCCCGCTACGTCACGCTCTTGTGACGTCACGTGAGGCCGATGACGTCACCAGAGGTTACGGAACCCCGACTGGTGTTGACAGCACGATGGAGAAGACAGCAGTCCCACCCAGGTTGGAGTCCTGCAGGCGAATGTGCGGAGTGGTGGCGTTGCTTTGAGTCTGAGATGTGCCCAGCTCGTATCCCTCGTGGTTTGCTTTTACACGGAGGAGAAGACCGAGACGCATGTTGAGGGTAAAGATCTGGTGGACAGAAGAGTCTGAGTTAGGAACAACGGGTATGGATTACAGGAGGAGGAGAAGGAGAAGAAAGAGAAGGAGAAGGAAAAGAAAGAGAAGGAGAAGTAGGACGAGGACGATGAGGAGAACGAAGGGGAGAACGACTAAGAGGACGACGAGAAGGACGTCGAGGGAAACAAAAGGCAGAGGTGAGAAAGGGGGAAGAGTTGAGGAGGAGGAGGAGAGGAGGAGGTGGGAAAGAGAGGAGGTGGAGAAGAGGAGATGGGAAAGAGGAAGGGTGAGAGGGGGGGAGAAGAGGAGAGGTGGAGAAGAGAGAAGGTGGAGGAGGAGGGGAGAGAGGAGAGAGAGGGGACGAGGAAAGGAGGAGGAGGAGGAGGAGGAGGAGGAGGAGGAGGAGGAGGA
>JAWQFJ010004138.1:0-11023 GCA_034096865.1 Theodoxus fluviatilis
TGAACATAATTGTAGATGCTTGTCCACTCTGTTCTTGAACGAGTTCAGGCTCGGTGCCTCGACTACGCTATTCGGGAGGCTGTTCCACATGTTGATAACTCGCTGGGTGAAGAAATGCTGTCGTAAAGCCGTATTGCATCGGTTTTTCTTGAGCTTGTAGGCGTGACCTCTTGTGACACTATTGTCATCGCAGGAAAACAGATTCTCTCCAATCTGGTACATGCCGTGCGTATACTTGTACACTTCTATTAGGTCACCTCTAGTTCTTCTGTAGCACAGACTAGGGAGCCTCATCTTGACAAGTCTTTGTTCATATGTGAATTTGGAGAACATTGGTGAAGGAGAAAGAAAGATTTTTTACGATGCGGGTCCTTTGTATCCTGGACGTTTTGTACCTAGTCGTTTCGTCTGCAACTCGCACTTACGTTATGGTCGAAGTAGATTGATGTTTACTTCGTCCGCTGAACGCTGTCAAGACTAATGCTCGAATGAATGAAGTATGATTTCAAAATTTTTCCGGATTAATACAAATGTATATCAAATACATCAGTTCAATTTAATCGAGTCAATTAATCGAGTACATGTCCACTAGGTGAAAAATGTGTTGAGTGGAACGCAAGTCAGAAAAGTTACACTTGCAGTCTAAACAACAAAATGAATACAGTGTTTGTTTTGAAAAATCAGGTCAATCTTTTCGTCGTTTGGTTCCACGACAAGAGTATGAAATCTTGTTTCCAGCGAGATTAGGAGCTTCTGCAAACAGAGGGTGAAAAGGGCAGGATTCTAACGCACTTTAGCCAGGCACTCACGAGCCATGAAAATAGACGCCGACACGTGACCCAGATTCTCGCACTCAGCTGCGCAAAGTTTGTGCTCTGTGTGATTCGGGTGTAATACTGCCAATAAACGTCGTTAAGCTTAAGATTACACCCGAATCACACGGACCGTTAAGGTGCATGGAGTACAGTACCGGTCAAGAGTCACAACAACCACCGACACCGACCATTTCAGCCTTCTTCATGATGCGTTAGAACCCTGCCGTTGTCATGGTGAACATGGCTGACGACGGTCAGAATGATTACTTGCTTGGTTTTTTCATTGTCAAAACTTGTTATACCGTCAGATTGTTACCACCATCAGATTTTCTGCAACTTTTCGAAGCGAATCTACCCTAAAAACCTAACAGTTATGAATCGTGTTAACAGGATTGACTCGTTGCTTGTAGAATGACGGTACTCGGTAGCAGTATCACACACGGTGTGTGCGTGAATCACTGAATGAGTACGAATGCACATGTCTGGGTTGAACATCTATAATACACTTCCTCCTCTGTGTGACTGTGTGAGTGTTAATTCAGCGTCTATGACATGCCAAAGGAAAGCAAAACATGTCATAATAGGAGCTTCCTGAACCTATCCATCATGTTTAAAATATATGATTGATTGTTCCTGGGCTGATAG
This sequence comes from Theodoxus fluviatilis, assembly GCA_034096865.1. Lineage (NCBI taxonomy): Eukaryota > Metazoa > Mollusca > Gastropoda > Cycloneritida > Neritidae > Theodoxus > Theodoxus fluviatilis. The sequence continues at coordinate 1,461 of JAWQFJ010004138.1, forward strand.
CTTAGAAGTGGATTTACATGCTTTACAAACACTCCGTCATAGCAATTCTCTAATGGCTCAGCTGGTAGAGCGTTCGACTCTTGGTCATGCATGACCAGGTTTGATTCTGCGCTGAAACTTTTTTTTTCTTCTCTTTTTTCGAGAGGTTGTGGTTTTTTTGTGTTTTTATGTGTGTGTGTGTTTTCCCCCTCTTTTCTCGAGAGGTTGCGGGTTCGAACCCGATCTTTTTTTATATGCCAAAACCTGGAGGTTCAGCGCCAGCGGTTTTTATCTGTCTGTCTGTCCCGTCTTCACGGCTGATTTCTCAAAAACTACTGGACGGATTTCCTTGACATTTTGCACACTAACTGGAAGTTAGGTCCGATTGAATGTATCAAATTTTCAGAATCGAGGTTTGAAAAAAGTTACTTTTTACGACATACATTGCAAAGAAAACGCTACAACAGAGTCCAAATGCAAAATGCGTGACGTAATCATTTGACGTGGAATAACGTGACGTAATTTCGAGGAGATTTTCGAGGAGGATTAATTTCGAGAACATTGGTGAGAGAAGGATTGTTTTACGATGTGGGTCGTTTTGTATCCTGGACGTTTCGTACCTAGTTCAGAAGCTATGATGAGTGACATTATCGCAATAAGAAAATTGCTCTAAGACCCTATAGAAGGCAACACATTCATTACGATGGGGCGTTCAAAAGGCTTCACGGCCTATATATAGCCTCTCAACTACTACTACTACTACGACGACGACTACTACTACTACTACTACTACTACTACTACTACTACTACTACTACTATGAATAAAAACTACTCATGTCCCTCCAGGTTTACTGGAGGTCCTACAGACTTTTTGGTTTATAATTGCTTTACAAACACGTAATACCGTTAATCGCCGAATGGCTCAGATGGTTAAAGCGTTGGACTATTGTAACGTTAGGTCATGTGTGAACGGGTTCGAATCCACGCTGAAACTTTTTTTCCCCTCTTTTTTCGAGAGGTTGCTGGTTCGAACCCGACCTGTTTTATTGGGGGTTTTTTGTGTGTTTTTCCCCCCTCTTTTCTCGAGAGGTTGCGGGTTCGAACCCGATCTTTTTTGTGTGTGCCAAAACCTGGAGGTTCAGCGCCAGCGGTTTTTATTGGGCACTTGAAACTCATCTTGTATCCATTTCTAACGGCTATCAAATCGCGACAAAGCCTCGACCGCGGAAATGATTCACACTAAGTCTATACTATTTTCTGATGGACAGATTACAGTGATTGAAAGAAACTTCCGTAGTTTTTAGCTATAACACAACATAATGACATCTTAAGTCTCAAAACAGTCACCCCACATGCACTCATTGATTCGAACTCTAACTTTAAACATCCCTGATTCGACTGAGAATCATATGTCAATGCGACTCCTCACGTGGTCTGGACCATGGGTTCACGCAGAGGCTACTAAACTATTTTATGATCGATATAGTTTGTGTGAAACATAGTATTGAATCACAAATAAGCTTATAATATGCACAATGCATGCACTTAATATGTACAAGAGGGTGGAATCCAGGAATCGAGCTTCAACGTTGTCTTCGTCGATAAATGCGAACCCACGCCCCGAAAAAAATGATACGAGGAAGACAAAGATTCCCTGCGTGACATAAAATGAGGAAACCTCTGAAAACAGTCAACACAAGCCAATGAGGAGCACACTAATTCATAACGATATTTTGCATCGAGTCCAGCCGTGTGACGCGATAATGGGAGAAATCGGCAACCGATGAGTGCCGTCATTGACGCGTCCCTACTTCAATTTCAGTCACCTCCACGTACGGCATTCCTCAAGGGTCCGTCGATCTCGGATCTCTGCTTTTCTTCTTCTACTCACTCCCACTTGCTGTCGTTCTGCAGAAACATACCCCGTATAAAACCTATTTGCTAAGGACGACCAATTATGTTTTTCTGGCGAAATTACAAACCTGTCGACTAGACTGATAGACCTCGAAAAAATGCATTGATAAGATCAGGCAGTGGATGAAAATAACCTTTTTCACCTTGAGTGATGTTCCAATTGCTGGCTTCTCTATCACTGGAGCCTGTAAAGTCTCTTTGAATGAGTACCAACGAAGGAGCCGGTAAAAAAGCAAGACTTTTGACGAACATGTTGACTCCAGTACTAACACCATGGCATAGCAGTGTGCAGATATGCTGCTACCATTTCTACTGGTTCGGCAAAATTTTCGTTTCATTGATGAAGGGCTCGGTGAAGAGTGGTTTATGCGCTTGTCATAGGGAGCAATGTGTACTGCAATTTCCCACTCTACGGGATCCTGGAGAAGTCACTTGATCACTTTCTGAGAGTGTAGAGTACTGCTGCTAGACTGATTAGGAAGGTTCTGCGCAGCCAACACATCACAGCAGTCTCGCCAGATGTACACTGGCTGCATGTGGAGAAGATCATATTTCATGCTATGCAGCCTTCACGTGCAGGTGCACAAAGGACAGAGTCTCTTTGTCAGGCCACCTCTGCGACCCCCTGACGGACCATGCACCATTGCCCCCAATCTCGATAGACTGAGCAGCTTACGTGTCCTCAAGTCAAGTACAAGACGATGGGAGACGGAACTTTCCAATGCTCTGACCTTGACTGGAACCGTTTCTCTCTTGACATTTGCCGGTCAGAAATTCTCTCTTCATTCAAGGAAAGATTTAAATCTTTGAAATGAAACAATGAAATTCTGGAGTACTTTTCAGCCCTTGCCCAAACAATGCCGCATATAATGTTTGTACATACATGAGTTTGCTTGTTCCTCGTGTAAGTAAGCCTTTTTAACCTGTCTTGCATGTCAAAGATTTTCTTGTCGATATTTTGCATTATGAAATTCCACCTTTTACTCCATGATAATTGCCTTCGTTTTGCATTGTGTTTTATCATGAACTTCCATTGTACTGGCGTGGGTTCCATCTGCAGAACAGTTGCACCGAGTCGTATCATGGGTTTAAGTGTCATCGATGTACTGCTGTGTGGCTGTCACAGTTCTAGATGTCAAGGTAGTATTGAGGCGTGTGTATGTGTGTGTGCGTGCGTGTGTGTGTGTGTGTGTGTGTGTGTGTGTGTGTGTGTCCCCCCCCCCCCCTCCCCCCTCCTCGAAATCGGAGTATATGTTTTATTAATTTAAAAAAGCTTCTAAAGGGGAATGAGAATACTTGCTTATCTTTGTGGAGTTACGCTTGCAGTGAACGTGCACTTCGAATGTGCAATGCACGTGTAAACTGAGGTGCTGTTAAGCTCATTCTGGCAGAGAGGCATGTCACTGCTGGATAATTCAGAGGCAATATTGGCCCCGAGCTAATATCGCATCGCGTGCCTATGGACTGCTTATATGGCACGTCTCAATGAGGATATTGGAGCATTGTGCTGCAGGACAGCCGGGCCGAGACGCTGCTCTTGTACACTTAGAAGTTGGCCAGAGACGTGAGTGGCCGCTTTGGAAATAGCTCGGCCAAAGGTATTCAAATACCACCGGATTCCACACAGTGCTGTAATTGAAAACCCGCGTCACTGCGGAGCCTTTATCGCATAGATTATTGATAGGATCGAGCGTTCTTGGCCTGAGAAAATAAGAAAAGATTGTCAGCTTTTCTCGTCCCCTCCTTCGTTCATGCCTGTAGGTGTTCTTTGTTCACCATCTGTCTGCTCCTGTCTCTGCAAAAAGAACCTGTGGACTGAGACTAAGAATAGGCCAACCGCGTCTCCCTACGCTATTCGGAAAAGGCGAATAATTAGGGAAATAGGGATTCACTTGCTCTTCCTCTAACCATATTTAGGGATTTCGTGATCGATGGCCTGAAATAGCCTACAGCGATTGATGGGTCGTAGAGTCCCATTCATTCAGTAATCATACTTAAAAAAACAAAAACTTCCTAGTCCGCACTCTTCCTCCGCGTAAGAAACTGTGCTGCATGGTCCTCAACGGTAGGTCAGAGGGGAAGACTGGAGCATAGGGGACAGCGTTGATATAATCCCTTTTAAAAACACGCAGAAAACCAAAACAGCAGTAGCAGCGGCAATGACAACAACAATAAGAACAGGCGTACGATATCAACGTCAACGCCTCCGGAAAACCCATGACAGTTGTTTTGTGCAAGTGTGATGTGGCCGGTGTCTATGGAGTAAGTAAATCCCCCATCTTGAAAGCAACGTTGCACTCCTCGACTAGTCAAGCACCTCACTGTCAATCTAACAGAAGTGGATAATCCACATAGGATTTCGTCTTTTCTGCGTTGATTATACCTTCTTTGTATTGGGAAAAGTTTTTTAAAAGGAGACAGACAGACAGACAGACAGACAGACAGACAAAGAGAGAGAGAGAGAGAGAGAGAGAGAGAGAGAGAGAGAGAGAGAGAGAGAGAGAGAGTTTATGTACAAAGTCATCAAAACCGGCATCCAGTTTTCGAAAGCACCATTTGCACGGGGGATGAGTGTCTGTCATCAACAAAGTCACTTTTTACATGCAGACCGTGTAGACAGTTGTGTTGTCGGCGGCGTCCAGTGCTTCACGGTCTTGCCTTTGTTGACATTCAGCTTGCGCTTGCAGGCAGGCGAGTCTGCAGCAAGTGGAACAGGAGCACTGTTACACCACCTGCTGATGATAGGAACTGGATCTTCTTACGATCACAATCAGCAGATGTAGCTCGGCTGGTATCGCTGGTATTCAGAGCGGGGTACAATCCGTTTACTCCCTTCCGCAGGGCTTCCTCTAATTCATTCATCTTGTGCTGAAAGGCAGCTTTGAATTCTCCACTTGCAACCTCTTCACTCGAAGGTGGTGACAAGCTGGGGAGATCGATGTGGCTGGAACGAGCTGATGATTGTACAGGTGGTTCATCAGTAGTCGCGACTGGCATTGCGGCAGTCGACTCCGTTTGAGAGCGAAAACATGCACTTGACGGGTCAAAGGTCACACTTGAGGCGGCGCAAGAATTTCGTGCAGCAACAGCATCAGAGGGCGTTTGTTATGCCACGAACCTCACGATTCTCCCTGAATGGCTAGTCGAGGGCGAGTGAGACGCTCCTACAGCTAGAAAAACGGCCAACCATCTCGCAAGGTGGAAACACATGGCTGCGTCCTGGCTCCAGAGTCGGTGAAGAATTTGCCGATAGACGAAATAACTGACGATTCAGATATCACATCAGTTTTTCACTTCATAGAACACACCAATTGAGGAAGCTCCGGACCTCCCTCGGCCTCCCGCCTTCACGGCAATTAAAGATTATATGTTACACAAAGATAGCTCATGCCGAGCTTTTGCTCTATAAAGTTACAAGACGCTGCACCTAGCGGCGAGAGTAGGGGTGAATCAAGGAAAGTGTACTCACACCGCTTAGTGACAAGACGGCGAAGAAAGCTGCCTGCTGATTGGAGGATTCTATTCAGGGAACCAATCAGAGGACTGCTTTCGTGTAGATATGGCGTTTATGTCTACGCTTTGGACAATTCAATGGCGGCAGCTCTCTCCAGTTCGCGCAGAAAAAGCTATATTTTGGGATACTAGAAAACCCATCCGAAGAAAATGTAAGCCATGAACAGCATTAATTTATCAAAGCTGTATGTTGAATGCATCAAAAGGTATTAAAAGGTCCTACTTTTTAACAATCGAAATGCAGGTCACATGGCAACGCTTGATTGTAAAATAAATCTTTGCAGAAGCGGCAACTGAATTCACTTAATCGAATGATTTTCTGGCCGCAAATCACCTTCTTGACAGGTATGTATTGATTTGCATTTCCTAAAGATATTCCACAGGGGTGTATACGTTGATAAACAAGCTTGCATTCTTAGATAATAATGAAAAATAGATCGTTCCCATTCAAACCATACCATGTAGATCTAGGTCGTGTTGGATTTCACAACGCCTGCTACAAAAAACAAAGCCAAAACACCCCCATTATTGCAGCAAATCATTTTATTACACATTACACAGTAAATTTATTCACAAACATGATCGGAACGCATCAGAAACCGTCGATAAACAAGAAGTTTTACATGTCGCTAAGAGGTGTGATTAACTTTCCTTGATTCACCAATAGTTCTAGCCACTTGGGGCGCAACGTGTCTCGATCCTCACAACAATGAGCTAATGAACTATCTTTGTGTAACCTATAATCTTTGTTCACGGCGAGTGCGTCCTTATGAGCGAGGAACGAAGGCAACGCCTGGCCCTCGCGATTCTCTCGAGGTTTTGGACTAAACAAACGCGCCTACATCACAACAACTTTTTTCTCTCTCTCCAAATTTTTGCGCGAAAAAGCGTCAACCGCTCTATTGTTCACCCATCACTCTGTGTCACCCGTTGTTGGCCTCGTCGCCGCTTTGACGGTGTCTTCCTCATTCTCGCTCCTCTTTCGATGTCGGAATCGATAAATGGTCGACCAGCGTCCTGTAGAAACCGTAGCACAACCACGACAGTTCCAGGTTCGCCTGAAACTTGTCATGAAGAAGGCTCATGCGTCGACAGCAAGGATGTCAGCATAGTCTTCAAAGTAACTGGTTGTCCAGCAACTGGTATAGTGGTGGAGAGGGTCCTAAACTAATGTGAGCAGAACAGAGCCACAGCAAATACGTCTTTTACCATGCGAGCGCGAGCCGCCGGAGTGAGAGAGAGAGAGAGAGAGAGAGAGAGAGAGAGAGAGAGAGAGAGAGAAAGAGAGAGAGAGAGAGAGAGAGAGAGAGAGAGAGAGAGAGAGAGAGAGAGAATGACTGACTGACTGACTGACTGATTTATTTTATTTCGGCCGACGATCGATTATAATTGGCATACATCAAGTTTAAACATTCAGATATTCATATGTACAGGAAATGTCAAAATATGTATTATATTACAGTCATCGAAATGGCATGAATAGCTTATTCATACAACGAGAGAGAGAGAGAGAGAGAGAGAGAGAGAGAGAGAGAGAGAGAGAGAGAGAGAGATAGAGAGAGAGAGAGAGAGAGAGAGAGAGAGTTAAAATGCATAATCGTATACACATGTTACAAAGTGACTTAGAAGCCACAAAGAGTTTGATTCAGCAGGTTCTGTAAAATCTTTATGTACATTTTCTCATACTTAAAAGGCAGCATGTAGCTACTTGAACGTTTTTAATACAGCAACAGATAGAAAACATAATTTGGGCAAGGTAGATTTTTCTTTGCTGGCGCATTTTGTTTCACTTCCATTTCATGTTTACTGTCTATTCAAAGTCAAGAAGATGTTCTAATTTCTCGAGACGCAATATGTACACGTAATATAAATGTATAGATTGTGACATCAGACGTTTTTCTTTTGTTACATCCATCCATTAGTTGTGCCGCATATCTATAGTTTAACTTCTGTATATGTTTGAGAATATACTGCTTTCTGAGGTCGTTGTATTCATGGCAGTGCAAGAGAAAATAACTTTAATCTTCAGTTTCCTTGCAAAATGGTCAGTCTCTATCAGGGCTTTGGTCTGAACACATTCGCACTGAGGGCGTTGTTCCCTAATCGGAATAGGACAGTGACATCTTTGAACTTTTCAATGTTAATAAAAGTCATAGCTTTCACACTGTAGCTCCACTACTCGCAATTTGTAAGTTCCAGTCTTGTCGGTAACAGTCGCATAACACACACACACACACACACACACACACACACACACACACACACACACACACACACACACACACACACACACACACAGAGGGGGAGGGGGGAGGAGAGGGGGGGGGGGGGAGAGAGGTAGGTCTATAGAATGAGAAGAACCTGAGCTACGTGTCTGATGACGTCACAAAAAGAATACTGGACAGTTCAGAAACAAAAAGATGGCGAGACTGGAACCCTGTCCAGCTGATTCTTTCCAGACTGTTGCTCCGTAAGAGCCAGACAGCGATGTAGCTCCGTGCAAATGGAGGACAAACTCATTGTTTGTAACCACTGGTGTCAGAAGTGGGGTCTACAGGCATGTCTTAAAATCTTCGAAACAGGAAAATACATGATAAAACGGCAACATCAACGTCAGACACATTCTGGTCCACTAGAGACTTCGCCTACCGGCGACTGACTCGGGTTCACAGAATGCGTCAGACATTCTAGCCATGTTGATGCTGTGGCAGCGTGAAAGGCCAGAGGAGAAAAAAGAAAAAAGAAGGGGACAAGAAGAGAAGGAAGAATTACAGCTTCGTGAGAGAGAAAAATATAGCGACAAGTGGATATTATATATTTCAACCAGTTAGCTGAATGACTGCTTTTAAAGAGAGGAGTCGGCACTCTGGAGAGAGAGCCTCAGCAAACGAGAGCCAGCTTGCAGCAAGAGACCAGAACTGAAGAAACCCTCCAGCGGAAGGCCACAGAAGTCAAGGAAAATATCTCCCGCGATTTGAGGCATATAGCGAAGGGATTGCCGATACAGAACAAGAAATGCCGCCAGATGAAAACTGAGGAGCCACGGAGGAGGGTGCCAGTAAGGAGCTAGCATGCACTAGAGTGCAGTTAGAGGGAACGCAGCTTCGAGGAAGCAAAGGAACCAGTGCCAGAGGTACAGCTGAGAACCTGCGCGACCTAGGGGAAGGCAACCGGCGACATCGCGAGAGAGAGGCGTACCAGCTGTTGCGAACTGGACAGCTGGGCGTAGAGGTAGAGATGAGGGAACTATCAGTGCTAGGGAGGAATTTGATGGAGAAGCAGTAAACGAGAGATGCGATTCACCCATCGGTCTACGCTCCGAAGACGAGAACCTGCATGGAGAGCGTTCAGTCTTTCCCGTCAGGTAGGAGATGAGAACAGCTTGTTTTGAAGACGGCGTGATCTCGGTCACGTTGGATGGCCACAAGAGATTAGACATGTCCCTCCAGGTTTACTGGAGGTCCTACAGACTTTATCTGTCTGTGTGTGTGTGTGTGTGTGTGTGTGTGTGTGTGTGTGTGTGTGTGTGTGTGTGTGTGTGTGTGTGTGTGTGTGTGTGTCTGTCTGTCCCGTCTCCACGGCTTATATCTCAAAAACTACTGGACGGATTTCCTTGAGATTTTGCACACTGACTGGAAGTTAGGTCCGATTCAATATTATCAAATTTTCAGAATCGAGGTTTGAAAAGAAAGTGACTTTTTTACATTTTGGTGTTTTAATGAAAACGATTCAACAGACTCCATTTTGCAAAATCTGTGACGTTATCATTTGACGTCGAATAAAGTGACGTCATTTGCGAGGAGATTTTCGATCCTATATGCCAGAAGAATTTCGAAACACCTGGGGAGGAATGGCGAAATTCCAACATGTGCGACGTCATCAATAACGTGACGTCATTTGCGAGGACAGTTTATAGGAGAATTAATTTAGATAGATAGATATGTCCTCAGATGTCTTAGGCTGCGAGGCCTTTATCTGATCTTTTGATCAGTACTTATGGCTACTCTCACTCTCTCTCTGTCTCTCTCTCTGTCTCTCTGTCTCTCTCTCTCTCTCTCTCTCGATCTCTCTCGATCTCTCTCCCACCCACCCTCTTACTCTCATTCTCTCTTCCCTTCCTCCCCTTTTCCCAGCTCCCCTCCCCCTCTCTCTCTCA
>JAWQFJ010004139.1:0-11143 GCA_034096865.1 Theodoxus fluviatilis
AGAGAGAGACAGAGAGAGAGTGAGAGTAGCCATAAGTACTGATCAAAAGATCAGATAAAGGCCTCGCAGCCTAAGACATCTGAGGACATATCTATCTATCTAAATTAATTCTCCTATAAACTGTCCTCGCAAATGACGTCACGTTATTGATGACGTCGCACATGTTGGAATTTCGCCATTCCTCCCCAGGTGTTTCGAAATTCTTCTGGCATATAGGATCGAAAATCTCCTCGCAAATGACGTCACTTTATTCGACGTCAAATGATAACGTCACAGATTTTGCAAAATGGAGTCTGTTGAATCGTTTTCATTAAAACACCAAAATGTAAAAAAGTCACTTTCTTTTCAAACCTCGATTCTGAAAATTTGATAATATTGAATCGGACCTAACTTCCAGTCAGTGTGCAAAATCTCAAGGAAATCCGTCCAGTAGTTTTTGAGATATAAGCCGTGGAGACGGGACAGACAGACACACACACACACACACACACACACACACACACACACACACACACACACACACACACACACACACACACACACACACAGACAGATAAAGTCTGTAGGACCTCCAGTAAACCTGGAGGGACATGTCTAATCTCTTGTGGCCATCCAACGTGACCGAGATCACGCCGTCTTCAAAACAAGCTGTTCTCATCTCCTACCTGACGGGAAAGACTGAACGCTCTCCATGCAGGTTCTCGTCTTCGGAGCGTAGACCGATGGGTGAATCGCATCTCTCGTTTACTGCTTCTCCATCAAATTCCTCCCTAGCACTGATAGTTCCCTCATCTCTACCTCTACGCCCAGCTGTCCAGTTCGCAACAGCTGGTACGCCTCTCTCTCGCGATGTCGCCGGTTGCCTTCCCCTAGGTCGCGCAGGTTCTCAGCTGTACCTCTGGCACTGGTTCCTTTGCTTCCTCGAAGCTGCGTTCCCTCTAACTGCACTCTAGTGCATGCTAGCTCCTTACTGGCACCCTCCTCCGTGGCTCCTCAGTTTTCATCTGGCGGCATTTCTTCTTCTGTATCGGCAATCCCTTCGCTATATGCCTCAAATCGCGGGAGATATTTTCCTTGACTTCTGTGGCCTTCCGCTGGAGGGTTTCTTCAGTTCTGGTCTCTTGCTGCAAGCTGGCTCTCGTTTGCTGAGGCTCTCTCTCCAGAGTGCCGACTCCTCTCTTTAAAAGCAGTCATTCAGCTAACTGGTTGAAATATATAATATCCACTTGTCGCTATATTTTTCTCTCTCACGAAGCTGTAATTCTTCCTTCTCTTCTTGTCCCCTTCTTTTTTCTTTTTTCTCCTCTGGCCTTTCACGCTGCCACAGCATCAACATGGCTAGAATGTCTGACGCATTCTGTGAACCCGAGTCAGTCGCCGGTAGGCGAAGTCTCTAGTGGACCAGAATGTGTCTGACGTTGATGTTGCCGTTTTATCATGTATTTTCCTGTTTCGAAGATTTTAAGACATGCCTGTAGACCCCACTTCTGACACCAGTGGTTACAAACAATGAGTTTGTCCTCCATTTGCACGGAGCTACATCGCTGTCTGGCTCTTACGGAGCAACAGTCTGGAAAGAATCAGCTGGACAGGGTTCCAGTCTCGCCATCTTTTTGTTTCTGAACTGTCCAGTATTCTTTTTGTGACGTCATCAGACACGTAGCTCAGGTTCTTCTCATTCTATAGACCTACCTCTCCCCCCCCCCCCCTCTCCTCCCCCCTCCCCCTCTGTGTGTGTGTGTGTGTGTGTGTGTGTGTGTGTGTGTGTGTGTGTGTGTGTGTGTGTGTGTGTGTGTGTGTGTGTGTGTTATGCGACTGTTACCGACAAGACTGGAACTTACAAATTGCGAGTAGTGGAGCTACAGTGTGAAAGCTATGACTTTTATTAACATTGAAAAGTTCAAAGATGTCACTGTCCTATTCCGATTAGGGAACAACGCCCTCAGTGCGAATGTGTTCAGACCAAAGCCCTGATAGAGACTGACCATTTTGCAAGGAAACTGAAGATTAAAGTTATTTTCTCTTGCACTGCCATGAATACAACGACCTCAGAAAGCAGTATATTCTCAAACATATACAGAAGTTAAACTATAGATATGCGGCACAACTAATGGATGGATGTAACAAAAGAAAAACGTCTGATGTCACAATCTATACATTTATATTACGTGTACATATTGCGTCTCGAGAAATTAGAACATCTTCTTGACTTTGAATAGACAGTAAACATGAAATGGAAGTGAAACAAAATGCGCCAGCAAAGAAAAATCTACCTTGCCCAAATTATGTTTTCTATCTGTTGCTGTATTAAAAACGTTCAAGTAGCTACATGCTGCCTTTTAAGTATGAGAAAATGTACATAAAGATTTTACAGAACCTGCTGAATCAAACTCTTTGTGGCTTCTAAGTCACTTTGTAACATGTGTATACGATTATGCATTTTAACTCTCTCTCTCTCTCTCTCTCTCTCTCTCTCTATCTCTCTCTCTCTCTCTCTCTCTCTCTCTCTCTCTCTCTCTCTCTCTCTCTCTCTCTCGTTGTATGAATAAGCTATTCATGCCATTTCGATGACTGTAATATAATACATATTTTGACATTTCCTGTACATATGAATATCTGAATGTTTAAACTTGATGTATGCCAATTATAATCGATCGTCGGCCGAAATAAAATAAATCAGTCAGTCAGTCAGTCAGTCATTCTCTCTCTCTCTCTCTCTCTCTCTCTCTCTCTCTCTCTCTCTCTCTCTCTTTCTCTCTCTCTCTCTCTCTCTCTCTCTCTCTCTCTCTCTCTCTCTCTCTCACTCCGGCGGCTCGCGCTCGCATGGTAAAAGACGTATTTGCTGTGGCTCTGTTCTGCTCACATTAGTTTAGGACCCTCTCCACCACTATACCAGTTGCTGGACAACCAGTTACTTTGAAGACTATGCTGACATCCTTGCTGTCGACGCATGAGCCTTCTTCATGACAAGTTTCAGGCGAACCTGGAACTGTCGTGGTTGTGCTACGGTTTCTACAGGACGCTGGTCGACCATTTATCGATTCCGACATCGAAAGAGGAGCGAGAATGAGGAAGACACCGTCAAAGCGGCGACGAGGCCAACAACGGGTGACACAGAGTGATGGGTGAACAATAGAGCGGTTGACGCTTTTTCGCGCAAAAATTTGGAGAGAGAGAAAAAAGTTGTTGTGATGTAGGCGCGTTTGTTTAGTCCAAAACCTCGAGAGAATCGCGAGGGCCAGGCGTTGCCTTCGTTCCTCGCTCATAAGGACGCACTCGCCGTGAACAAAGATTATAGGTTACACAAAGATAGTTCATTAGCTCATTGTTGTGAGGATCGAGACACGTTGCGCCCCAAGCGGCTAGAACTATTGGTGAATCAAGGAAAGTTAATCACACCTCTTAGCGACATGTAAAACTTCTTGTTTATCGACGGTTTCTGATGCGTTCCGATCATGTTTGTGAATAAATTTACTGTGTAATGTGTAATAAAATGATTTGCTGCAATAATGGGGGTGTTTTGGCTTTGTTTTTTGTAGCAGGCGTTGTGAAATCCAACTCGACCTAGATCTACATGGTATGGTTTGAATGGGAACGATCTATTTTTCATTATTATCTAAGAATGCAAGCTTGTTTATCAACGTATACACCCCTGTGGAATATCTTTAGGAAATGCAAATCAATACATACCTGTCAAGAAGGTGATTTGCGGCCAGAAAATCATTCGATTAAGTGAATTCAGTTGCCGCTTCTGCAAAGATTTATTTTACAATCAAGCGTTGCCATGTGACCTGCATTTCGATTGTTAAAAAGTAGGACCTTTTAATACCTTTTGATGCATTCAACATACAGCTTTGATAAATTAATGCTGTTCATGGCTTACATTTTCTTCGGATGGGTTTCTAGTATCCCAAAATATAGCTTTTTCTGCGCGAACTGGAGAGAGCTGCCGCCATTGAATTGTCCAAAGCGTAGACATAAACGCCATATCTACACGAAAGCAGTCCTCTGATTGGTTCCCTGAATAGAATCCTCCAATCAGCAGGCAGCTTTCTTCGCCGTCTTGTCACTAAGCGGTGTGAGTACACTTTCCTTGATTCACCCCTACTCTCGCCGCTAGGTGCAGCGTCTTGTAACTTTATAGAGCAAAAGCTCGGCATGAGCTATCTTTGTGTAACATATAATCTTTAATTGCCGTGAAGGCGGGAGGCCGAGGGAGGTCCGGAGCTTCCTCAATTGGTGTGTTCTATGAAGTGAAAAACTGATGTGATATCTGAATCGTCAGTTATTTCGTCTATCGGCAAATTCTTCACCGACTCTGGAGCCAGGACGCAGCCATGTGTTTCCACCTTGCGAGATGGTTGGCCGTTTTTCTAGCTGTAGGAGCGTCTCACTCGCCCTCGACTAGCCATTCAGGGAGAATCGTGAGGTTCGTGGCATAACAAACGCCCTCTGATGCTGTTGCTGCACGAAATTCTTGCGCCGCCTCAAGTGTGACCTTTGACCCGTCAAGTGCATGTTTTCGCTCTCAAACGGAGTCGACTGCCGCAATGCCAGTCGCGACTACTGATGAACCACCTGTACAATCATCAGCTCGTTCCAGCCACATCGATCTCCCCAGCTTGTCACCACCTTCGAGTGAAGAGGTTGCAAGTGGAGAATTCAAAGCTGCCTTTCAGCACAAGATGAATGAATTAGAGGAAGCCCTGCGGAAGGGAGTAAACGGATTGTACCCCGCTCTGAATACCAGCGATACCAGCCGAGCTACATCTGCTGATTGTGATCGTAAGAAGATCCAGTTCCTATCATCAGCAGGTGGTGTAACAGTGCTCCTGTTCCACTTGCTGCAGACTCGCCTGCCTGCAAGCGCAAGCTGAATGTCAACAAAGGCAAGACCGTGAAGCACTGGACGCCGCCGACAACACAACTGTCTACACGGTCTGCATGTAAAAAGTGACTTTGTTGATGACAGACACTCATCCCCCGTGCAAATGGTGCTTTCGAAAACTGGATGCCGGTTTTGATGACTTTGTACATAAACTCTCTCTCTCTCTCTCTCTCTCTCTCTCTCTCTCTCTCTCTCTCTCTCTCTCTCTCTCTCTTTGTCTGTCTGTCTGTCTGTCTGTCTGTCTGTCTCCTTTTAAAAAACTTTTCCCAATACAAAGAAGGTATAATCAACGCAGAAAAGACGAAATCCTATGTGGATTATCCACTTCTGTTAGATTGACAGTGAGGTGCTTGACTAGTCGAGGAGTGCAACGTTGCTTTCAAGATGGGGGATTTACTTACTCCATAGACACCGGCCACATCACACTTGCACAAAACAACTGTCATGGGTTTTCCGGAGGCGTTGACGTTGATATCGTACGCCTGTTCTTATTGTTGTTGTCATTGCCGCTGCTACTGCTGTTTTGGTTTTCTGCGTGTTTTTAAAAGGGATTATATCAACGCTGTCCCCTATGCTCCAGTCTTCCCCTCTGACCTACCGTTGAGGACCATGCAGCACAGTTTCTTACGCGGAGGAAGAGTGCGGACTAGGAAGTTTTTGTTTTTTTAAGTATGATTACTGAATGAATGGGACTCTACGACCCATCAATCGCTGTAGGCTATTTCAGGCCATCGATCACGAAATCCCTAAATATGGTTAGAGGAAGAGCAAGTGAATCCCTATTTCCCTAATTATTCGCCTTTTCCGAATAGCGTAGGGAGACGCGGTTGGCCTATTCTTAGTCTCAGTCCACAGGTTCTTTTTGCAGAGACAGGAGCAGACAGATGGTGAACAAAGAACACCTACAGGCATGAACGAAGGAGGGGACGAGAAAAGCTGACAATCTTTTCTTATTTTCTCAGGCCAAGAACGCTCGATCCTATCAATAATCTATGCGATAAAGGCTCCGCAGTGACGCGGGTTTTCAATTACAGCACTGTGTGGAATCCGGTGGTATTTGAATACCTTTGGCCGAGCTATTTCCAAAGCGGCCACTCACGTCTCTGGCCAACTTCTAAGTGTACAAGAGCAGCGTCTCGGCCCGGCTGTCCTGCAGCACAATGCTCCAATATCCTCATTGAGACGTGCCATATAAGCAGTCCATAGGCACGCGATGCGATATTAGCTCGGGGCCAATATTGCCTCTGAATTATCCAGCAGTGACATGCCTCTCTGCCAGAATGAGCTTAACAGCACCTCAGTTTACACGTGCATTGCACATTCGAAGTGCACGTTCACTGCAAGCGTAACTCCACAAAGATAAGCAAGTATTCTCATTCCCCTTTAGAAGCTTTTTTAAATTAATAAAACATATACTCCGATTTCGAGGAGGGGGGAGGGGGGGGGGGGGACACACACACACACACACACACACACACACACACACACGCACGCACACACACATACACACGCCTCAATACTACCTTGACATCTAGAACTGTGACAGCCACACAGCAGTACATCGATGACACTTAAACCCATGATACGACTCGGTGCAACTGTTCTGCAGATGGTAACCCACGCCAGTACAATGGAAGTTCATGATAAAACACAATGCAAAACGAAGGCAATTATCATGGAGTAAAAGGTGGAATTTCATAATGCAAAATATCGACAAGAAAATCTTTGACATGCAAGACAGGTTAAAAAGGCTTACTTACACGAGGAACAAGCAAACTCATGTATGTACAAACATTATATGCGGCATTGTTTGGGCAAGGGCTGAAAAGTACTCCAGAATTTCATTGTTTCATTTCAAAGATTTAAATCTTTCCTTGAATGAAGAGAGAATTTCTGACCGGCAAATGTCAAGAGAGAAACGGTTCCAGTCAAGGTCAGAGCATTGGAAAGTTCCGTCTCCCATCGTCTTGTACTTGACTTGAGGACACGTAAGCTGCTCAGTCTATCGAGATTGGGGGCAATGGTGCATGGTCCGTCAGGGGGTCGCAGAGGTGGCCTGACAAAGAGACTCTGTCCTTTGTGCACCTGCACGTGAAGGCTGCATAGCATGAAATATGATCTTCTCCACATGCAGCCAGTGTACATCTGGCGAGACTGCTGTGATGTGTTGGCTGCGCAGAACCTTCCTAATCAGTCTAGCAGCAGTACTCTACACTCTCAGAAAGTGATCAAGTGACTTCTCCAGGATCCCGTAGAGTGGGAAATTGCAGTACACATTGCTCCCTATGACAAGCGCATAAACCACTCTTCACCGAGCCCTTCATCAATGAAACGAAAATTTTGCCGAACCAGTAGAAATGGTAGCAGCATATCTGCACACTGCCATGCCATGGTGTTAGTACTGGAGTCAACATGTTCGTCAAAAGTCTTGCTTTTTTACCGGCTCCTTCGTTGGTACTCATTCAAAGAGACTTTACAGGCTCCAGTGATAGAGAAGCCAGCAATTGGAACATCACTCAAGGTGAAAAAGGTTATTTTCATCCACTGCCTGATCTTATCAATGCATTTTTTCGAGGTCTATCAGTCTAGTCGACAGGTTTGTAATTTCGCCAGAAAAACATAATTGGTCGTCCTTAGCAAATAGGTTTTATACGGGGTATGTTTCTGCAGAACGACAGCAAGTGGGAGTGAGTAGAAGAAGAAAAGCAGAGATCCGAGATCGACGGACCCTTGAGGAATGCCGTACGTGGAGGTGACTGAAATTGAAGTAGGGACGCGTCAATGACGGCACTCATCGGTTGCCGATTTCTCCCATTATCGCGTCACACGGCTGGACTCGATGCAAAATATCGTTATGAATTAGTGTGCTCCTCATTGGCTTGTGTTGACTGTTTTCAGAGGTTTCCTCATTTTATGTCACGCAGGGAATCTTTGTCTTCCTCGTATCATTTTTTTCGGGGCGTGGGTTCGCATTTATCGACGAAGACAACGTTGAAGCTCGATTCCTGGATTCCACCCTCTTGTACATATTAAGTGCATGCATTGTGCATATTATAAGCTTATTTGTGATTCAATACTATGTTTCACACAAACTATATCGATCATAAAATAGTTTAGTAGCCTCTGCGTGAACCCATGGTCCAGA
Organism: Theodoxus fluviatilis; assembly: GCA_034096865.1. Lineage (NCBI taxonomy): Eukaryota > Metazoa > Mollusca > Gastropoda > Cycloneritida > Neritidae > Theodoxus > Theodoxus fluviatilis. Next base: position 8,034 of record JAWQFJ010004139.1, read on the forward strand.
CCACGTGAGGAGTCGCATTGACATATGATTCTCAGTCGAATCAGGGATGTTTAAAGTTAGAGTTCGAATCAATGAGTGCATGTGGGGTGACTGTTTTGAGACTTAAGATGTCATTATGTTGTGTTATAGCTAAAAACTACGGAAGTTTCTTTCAATCACTGTAATCTGTCCATCAGAAAATAGTATAGACTTAGTGTGAATCATTTCCGCGGTCGAGGCTTTGTCGCGATTTGATAGCCGTTAGAAATGGATACAAGATGAGTTTCAAGTGCCCAATAAAAACCGCTGGCGCTGAACCTCCAGGTTTTGGCACACACAAAAAAGATCGGGTTCGAACCCGCAACCTCTCGAGAAAAGAGGGGGGAAAAACACACAAAAAACCCCCAATAAAACAGGTCGGGTTCGAACCAGCAACCTCTCGAAAAAAGAGGGGAAAAAAAGTTTCAGCGTGGATTCGAACCCGTTCACACATGACCTAACGTTACAATAGTCCAACGCTTTAACCATCTGAGCCATTCGGCGATTAACGGTATTACGTGTTTGTAAAGCAATTATAAACCAAAAAGTCTGTAGGACCTCCAGTAAACCTGGAGGGACATGAGTAGTTTTTATTCATAGTAGTAGTAGTAGTAGTAGTAGTAGTAGTAGTAGTAGTAGTAGTAGTCGTCGTCGTAGTAGTAGTAGTAGTTGAGAGGCTATATATAGGCCGTGAAGCCTTTTGAACGCCCCATCGTAATGAATGTGTTGCCTTCTATAGGGTCTTAGAGCAATTTTCTTATTGCGATAATGTCACTCATCATAGCTTCTGAACTAGGTACGAAACGTCCAGGATACAAAACGACCCACATCGTAAAACAATCCTTCTCTCACCAATGTTCTCGAAATTAATCCTCCTCGAAAATCTCCTCGAAATTACGTCACGTTATTCCACGTCAAATGATTACGTCACGCATTTTGCATTTGGACTCTGTTGTAGCGTTTTCTTTGCAATGTATGTCGTAAAAAGTAACTTTTTTCAAACCTCGATTCTGAAAATTTGATACATTCAATCGGACCTAACTTCCAGTTAGTGTGCAAAATGTCAAGGAAATCCGTCCAGTAGTTTTTGAGAAATCAGCCGTGAAGACGGGACAGACAGACAGATAAAAACCGCTGGCGCTGAACCTCCAGGTTTTGGCATATAAAAAAAGATCGGGTTCGAACCCGCAACCTCTCGAGAAAAGAGGGGGAAAACACACACACACATAAAAACACAAAAAAACCACAACCTCTCGAAAAAAGAGAAGAAAAAAAAAGTTTCAGCGCAGAATCAAACCTGGTCATGCATGACCAAGAGTCGAACGCTCTACCAGCTGAGCCATTAGAGAATTGCTATGACGGAGTGTTTGTAAAGCATGTAAATCCACTTCTAAGCTATCAGCCCAGGAACAATCAATCATATATTTTAAACATGATGGATAGGTTCAGGAAGCTCCTATTATGACATGTTTTGCTTTCCTTTGGCATGTCATAGACGCTGAATTAACACTCACACAGTCACACAGAGGAGGAAGTGTATTATAGATGTTCAACCCAGACATGTGCATTCGTACTCATTCAGTGATTCACGCACACACCGTGTGTGATACTGCTACCGAGTACCGTCATTCTACAAGCAACGAGTCAATCCTGTTAACACGATTCATAACTGTTAGGTTTTTAGGGTAGATTCGCTTCGAAAAGTTGCAGAAAATCTGATGGTGGTAACAATCTGACGGTATAACAAGTTTTGACAATGAAAAAACCAAGCAAGTAATCATTCTGACCGTCGTCAGCCATGTTCACCATGACAACGGCAGGGTTCTAACGCATCATGAAGAAGGCTGAAATGGTCGGTGTCGGTGGTTGTTGTGACTCTTGACCGGTACTGTACTCCATGCACCTTAACGGTCCGTGTGATTCGGGTGTAATCTTAAGCTTAACGACGTTTATTGGCAGTATTACACCCGAATCACACAGAGCACAAACTTTGCGCAGCTGAGTGCGAGAATCTGGGTCACGTGTCGGCGTCTATTTTCATGGCTCGTGAGTGCCTGGCTAAAGTGCGTTAGAATCCTGCCCTTTTCACCCTCTGTTTGCAGAAGCTCCTAATCTCGCTGGAAACAAGATTTCATACTCTTGTCGTGGAACCAAACGACGAAAAGATTGACCTGATTTTTCAAAACAAACACTGTATTCATTTTGTTGTTTAGACTGCAAGTGTAACTTTTCTGACTTGCGTTCCACTCAACACATTTTTCACCTAGTGGACATGTACTCGATTAATTGACTCGATTAAATTGAACTGATGTATTTGATATACATTTGTATTAATCCGGAAAAATTTTGAAATCATACTTCATTCATTCGAGCATTAGTCTTGACAGCGTTCAGCGGACGAAGTAAACATCAATCTACTTCGACCATAACGTAAGTGCGAGTTGCAGACGAAACGACTAGGTACAAAACGTCCAGGATACAAAGGACCCGCATCGTAAAAAATCTTTCTTTCTCCTTCACCAATGTTCTCCAAATTCACATATGAACAAAGACTTGTCAAGATGAGGCTCCCTAGTCTGTGCTACAGAAGAACTAGAGGTGACCTAATAGAAGTGTACAAGTATACGCACGGCATGTACCAGATTGGAGAGAATCTGTTTTCCTGCGATGACAATAGTGTCACAAGAGGTCACGCCTACAAGCTCAAGAAAAACCGATGCAATACGGCTTTACGACAGCATTTCTTCACCCAGCGAGTTATCAACATGTGGAACAGCCTCCCGAATAGCGTAGTCGAGGCACCGAGCCTGAACTCGTTCAAGAACAGAGTGGACAAGCATCTACAATTATGTTCAAGCTGGAGGAACCACTGGCGCAGATGATGCACAGCAATTAGGCCTTTTTTCTCTCTTTTTCTTTATCTCACAAGTGTTATAGACTAGGCCTGGTAAAAGACCAGCTAGTATCCATAAGAACAATAAAAATACAGCCAGAGAACTACCAGAATCGGCGATAGGCCCTGGACGCCTAAGCAAGCCGAAGAATTCTATTCTATTCTATTCTATTCACCCTTCTCAAAAATCTCCTGGCAA
>JAWQFJ010004141.1:0-12500 GCA_034096865.1 Theodoxus fluviatilis
TTAGCAATGCGTCATTGCTCTGTGCTGACTTTTCCCCCCAGAATTTACTCCAAAAACGGTCACCGTCTTTGAAGTCAATTTTCATATTCTTCTTCACCTCTGATAAAAAAATGCAAAGAATAAAAGTTGTAGCCGAGAGAATTCTGTACACAGTGGTATGCAGCACTTGAATGAAATTTATCATGCGTTTTATTCTCAAAATGAAATAAAACAACAACAACAACAAAACAGACCAATGAAATGCCTTTACACTAACTTTATTATCTAATCATAACCTCCAGCAATTATCAGGCTTGATTTCTGATAGGTTACCTAGTAAAAAGAAGGACAAAAAAGGCCTCAAATCCTTACATGCACCTCAAAAGTCACCACGTACTTGCTGTGATCATGGAGTAGGGGTGTGGTTGGGAGTGGGGAAGACGCTGATCACAGTGCCTAAAAACAATCACTCTAACCTTGTTGAAAGCAAACGATTTTCATGAGGAAATATAAGCATAACTATTTACTCATCCACAAAATGACACCAATGGAATATCTACATGTTACTACAGGTACAATGACATACTAATAAAAATGGCTGAAACTGGAAAATCACACACACACGCACACACACACACACACACACACACAGCTTCTACCCAAGGCAACATGCAGTGTCCATAGCAGGTTGAAAACTATCTAGGAAATCAAGCAAAAATCTCTACAGCAGGTTCAAAATCTCCAATCTCGAAACCGTGAGTGAGGCGCGAGTTGGTCGACTGGATGGGCTGCGAAATATTGCGACGCATACCTGATTGTTTGTTCGGTCATTAGTCCAAATACATTGTCATCGAAGAAGTAAGCAAAAATCTTGTTGGCATCGTCGCTCTCAGTGTGAACAAGTGGGCCAGTTGTCTGACGGAAGGGAGGAAGCTAAGCATCTTCGGAAGCCTGCTGTCGAAAAGAGCGTGATGCGCTTCCTGATGCACGTCTTGATCTACTTGACAATGCTCGCTCCGATGCATGGTTCGAACTTCGCCATCTTCCCGCAATCGGAATCGCTGCAATTCTGCTTCTGCCTCGGCAACATCCTCTAGCTTGAAAGGCTCGACCTCTTCGTCCGAATCCTTGCCAAATAAAAGCTCTATTACACGCTCATCGATGTCTTCTGACATAACGACGCAAAAAAACATAAAACTTATGAGCGAATTTACTCGAAAACATTGTAGAGATCGCCCATACTAACTACACATGCGCAGAAAGCTCGGAATGTCCGCTTTCCTGCTGTGGTATTTATAGATAGTTGACGTCATTTGCAAGGGAGATAAGCGCGTTCAAACTAACCCACCCTCAGCGATCGAGTGCGGGCGGGACCTCCCGCCGTCCGCACACAGCGGTGAAAACAAGCTCGGCGGGAATTCCCGCCGGCCGCACGGAAAAGGTTAACGTGAGGGATAAATCAAGCGGAAGCAACAATAATCATAATCATGTAAGAGAATTAATGGCCCGCCAGCCGATCAAAAGTAATAACTTATCTGACCGTATCCTTCACTCTTGTCTCGGCTGCTGTTCGCGACCGCAAGCTGTGTGTCAATCGTGGTTCAAACGCTCAGCCTTCACGAGGGCCCCTGGCCTTGGGATCTTCGTCACAGCGGTTCTTGATGCACCGGGGGGGCGGGGGAGATTGCAATTGTATTCGATCACAAGCACAACCATCGCAAACCAATTTGTATTCTTTGAAAGAGGCCTTTTCTCTCAGTCGTCGGTATTCTTTCTGTACGGACGGCTTCGTATCTTCACCCGGAGATGGTCACGGGCGTTGCAAGCGTGGTATCTCCTCTCAACGGGGCGTGCAGGGAGGAAGGATGACGTAATATCTTGGCGCGGAGGGTGACGCAACCATCGGTGTTTTTTCTGGAGTGACGAGGAATGAGGCAACTTCTGGCGCGGAGGGTGACGCATTTAGATCTTGATGTTTTCATTGACGCTGGGCGCTGGTTTTCAGGCACATTTATACCTTCTGCACGGATGCGATTGAACTCTGTCATTTTCCAGCCAATTCCAGGACCCCCATTTAACCCTTATCCTGGTGCTAAAACGGTGACGTTATGGGCTGCCAGTGGTGCTAAAACACAAGCAAATTGAGCAACACGCACACCTTTCATTAACTTTGAGATTGCTGATGAACCGTTACAGATAGTCACATAAAATAAAAACACAAAATGCTTGAAATTGAATGAACAATATTTAGGTGTGCAGTTTATAGTCTTTATTCAAATCCTGATTTTTTTGTCAAATTTTAAATGGTAAACATTTGTGTGTTTTTCACTCCTGGAGAAATAAAACTGGTAAATCACTATGCAATAGTGGGTAAATACCCTATAAACCCTACTGGATGTTTGCTTTATCATATGTGCATACTAATGTATCATTCTCTTTGACCAAAATGCACTCTTTAAATTACAATGCAAATTCGATGAGCCATGTATTAGAGAGGCAAAATGAAGTAATTCTGATTACCTATACTCTTCCATCTCTTATGCAATATTCTTCATATTATTGCAAATGTAGAAACTGAATAGCATCAATATGTGGATAATTCAGCATGAAAACAGTCTGCAGTAAAGTTTGTCTCCTACACATGTCCACCTAGTTCTGCTATCTGGAAGAGTTATCTACATGGCCGTATTTTGAACAACGGATTAGTCTTGTCGTCGAGCACGTTGTCTGCCAAGTGCAGGTTGCTCAGTATTCCTTGGAAACGTGTGAGCGACATTGTCTGACCAAAAAACAGAGTGGCATCGACTTCATCTGTGCTCCAATATGCTGGGATGAACGATTTCACAACGATACCCATGAGGATCACGAGAGCAAGGAATGTTTACATTTCGTCACAGCTGACAGGCGACCAGCGTAACAATCGCGAATGAGGAGACGGCTCGATCGTTGCTTTCCAGTTAGTTTCCTCTCAGCATACAAGTTTGTTTTCTCCACAAGCAAATCAAAAACTGTATCATCCAGGAATAGATTGAAAAAGTCAATTAGCTCAGCGTCAAGAGTTGATCTCCGCAAGAAGTTTCAACTCACCGGTGAATGACGCGATTAGCGGCTCATCAACTGTTCGCATCCACCCCTCTTCTCCTACCTCTTGATCACTCGCAGCTTGAGAGATCGGCATTCTAGAACTAATTACAGCTTGCCTGATTATTTCATCCAAAGTTTCCTCATCATCTTCATCTTTGGCAGCTGAAGGATTAAAGTCTTCGAACAGATTTCGCGATCGCGACATGCTGACTCGAGCTTCCGCTTCAATTCGTACGGGATAGACCATAATTTCGTCTGCTGGGATAGTTTTGTTTGATAAACCTAGTAAAATACTTTTTTTCCAGTCATTGAACAGATGACCTCCTATATAGAAGATATCAACACCTAGACAGATTTTGATTGGAAATGAATGGGCATATAAAACTTTTGTCTATGGATACTCATGTAAAGAGTAGCTTCCATAATTATTGCTTATTGTTGATTTGTTACATAATCTGATTGTCATTAAAATGTAAGCTTTGCTACTCTTGGTGTTGCTCTTTAAACCATCATTGTCATCATCATTATCATTTTTGTTATCATCATCATTGTTGCCATCATCACCACCACAACCACCATCACCACCACCACCACCACCACCATCAATAATGTTCCAAGTTTTACTAGTGAATGTTTCTGGTGTAAATAGGGGTATCTGAAGTAATCAGTCAGGCCATGGCCACAGGAACCATAATCCCAACATAGTAAGGTAATGGGAAAATTGTCAGCAGTCTTTTGCTTGGAAATAAATTTTTGACTCACATGCGAAGCAAAAGTGAGTCTATGTACTCACCCGTTTCGTCCGTCCGGGCGTCCGGGCGTCCGAAAACTTTAACGTTGGATTTTTCTCGGAGACTATTAAGTCTATCAATACCAAATGTGGCATGATGGTGTATGATGACAAGGCCTCAAAAAACATACATAGTGACTTGTCCTTGCTTCAAGGTCAAGGTCGCAGGGGCCATAAATGTTGTCTAAAAAACAGTCATTTTTCACATTTTCTCAATTTTCTCTGAAGTTTTTGAGATTGGATACCTCACCTATATATGGTATATAGGGCAAAGTAATCTCTATCTTTTGATACCAGTTCGGTTGACCTTGCTTCAAGGTCAAGGTCACAGGAGCTCTTCAAAGTTGGATTGTATACATATTTTGAAGTGACCTTGACCCTGAACTATGGAAGATAACTGTTTCAAACTTAATAATTATGTGGGGCACATGTTATGCTTTCATCATGAGACACATTTGGTCACATATCATCAAGGTCACTTTGACCCTTATGAAATGTGACCAAAATGGGGTAGTGAACCACTAAAAGTGACCATATCTCATGGTAGAAAGTGCCAATAAGCACCATTGTGCTTCCTATGTCTTGAATTAACAGCTTTGTGTTGCATGACCTTGGATGACCTTGACCTTGGGTTAAGGTCACATGTAATTTGATAGGAAAAATGTGTAAAACATTTCTTAGTGTATGATGTCATTGGTAGGTTTAGTTGTTTGACCTTAACCTTGAAGGTCACCTGAAGATCAAGGTCATGTAAAGGTCAAGGTCAAGCATGTGAGTCGTATGGGCTTTGCCCTTCTTGTTCTACATTGTGTGATATGAGTATTTATTGAGGTGAAACATATGACTGGAGTACTGCTGTAGTTGTTGAGTCTGGAAACCGTTGTTGGTTTTCTTTGAGCTCTAATAGTAAAGCTGAGAATCGAGAATCCTCATGGGTTCTGATATAGGGTCAGGGCGTGCCACCATGTGTAGGACCTTGCTTCCCTCCACAAGCGCCTCTCTCATCCTCCCTGGCCCCGCAGTCTCTATTCTTTCGAACGGGTAATGTGTACCAGAATCTGGCTGGGTTTGACCAAGGATTGGCCCGGGGTCTCCGACTTTTGGCATCACACAATGGATTGGCAATGGGTCTTAAGACAGCTGTGCCACACAACAGAGGCAGTGTTATGCAGCACTTGTTGCATGGAGCCTTCGAACGGAAATGAATGATTGAATGAATGTGACCACAAGGCCTGTCAGCGTGGAAAGACTGCCTTCGAACAGACGCTGTCCTAGAGGGTAGGCATCTCACTGCTCGAAAACAGCTCGTGTTGCATGATGGTCATCCCCAATGTGCGTGCTGTTCCCTGCAAAGACCATGTCCACATAATTATGACCATTGGTGTGGCAAGGGGGGTAATCTTTCAGGATCCCTTCTTGGAAGAATTTCCACTGGAAACTTTCTGGTGCGATGACCACATCCCCTGGGGTAACGGTCAAGGCTGCTTTGACTGCAGCTGGCTTCTGTTGAGAAAGTCGACGTCATCGTCCCAGGGGATGAAGCTGTGATGACGAAAGGCGCCCAACAGGGAGGCCCTGCACAGGAACTACGTCAGTCCCCGGCTCTCCACAGCCCGGATGAAGGTTTGCAGAGCCATCAACATGGCCGGGCGCTCCTCTGGACTGACGGAGGGACGGAAGATCCGGGGAATAGCCTGGGATACGTTGCCTACACTAGGTACTTTTCTAGAGGGCAAGCCGAGAGCGAGGCAACCATCAAAAGACGTCTAAGAAGCAGCCAATCATCATTCGCGGAAGTCCAGGAGAACATGGCTGCTTCCTGGCGCGAGGGTCGGTGAAGAAGTTGCCGATAGACGAAATAACTGACGATACAGATATCACAGCGGTTTTTCATTTGATAGAACATACCATGGTGACATCTCGAATGGCATGAGAACTTTTCCAAAGAAAAGAAAGCAACCCGGGTTCCATTGTAAACAATTTTGTCAAAAATGCTGTGCCTCGATACACTCCGGATCAATTCAAGGGACATAATTCAGAGAGTGGCCATATGAGCTCCGTCGAGATCGAGTCAAACAGAGTTATCTTTTCCTACTTTCAGCATAACAAACGCGCGTCGCTTACAAAATCTGTGAAAGACACGACTGTTTTTGGAGCAGACAGTTTGTTGTTTCTACAATGGTGACCTCCTGCTGTGTGAAGAACTGCCACAATAAGCATGGCAGAGAGAATGATCGACGTTTTTTTTGTCATACCGCGTGTTGTAACGCTGTAGAGAAGCAAAATCAATACGATGTACGTTACTAAAGCATTCGGATTTGTGTAATTGTGTTTCTTCTTCAAAACCCCTTCAACTCGCTGGGACGGAAGAAAACTTGATTATCGATTACTTGTAACTAATTTAATATAATTTTAAGATATGATAACGGATCGACCTTTTTTGTGCGTGCAATTTTAAATAAAAGTTGGTCCTCTGCGATTTATAAGAGATGAAGATTAAGAAACAACGAGCAGTTAGGACTAAGTAACCCTTCATTTCGCTCCAACCACAGCCGAATTTGAACCAACGGTGCTCCACTGAGGCATTGCAAACTGTCGACAACTGCTGTGATGAACAGTTTGATACCACGATCACTCGGGATATCGGTTGCCCGACCTACAAACACACACACACACACACACACACACACACACGCACACACGCACACGCGCAGAGAGAGAGAGAGAGAGAGAGAGAGAGAGAGAGAGAGAGAGAGAGAGAGAGAGAGAGAGAGAGAGAGAGAGAGAGCCACAGCAAACTGGTCCCCAAGCTCCATAGCCAAACCCTCAGAAACGTCACAACACTCACGTAAGAGTCAAACAGAAAAAAAACACGCCGTAGAACATTCTGCGAGTGACCCGTATATTACACATTTATGACGCATAGCGTGTAAACTGAAAGATTCACCATAAAACTAAAAGCTGTTGATGTGCACAGTAATGTTCCAAGCACTGGGTTTGTCTATTGAAAGATCAATGATTCATGAGTAACTGCTCTCGCAAAATAAAAAGCACCATGTTTATCGTCAGAACAGATGGTACAAAAAAACGTCGATCATTCTCTCTGCCATGCTTATTGTGGCAGTTCTTCACACAGCAGGAGGTCACCATTATAGAAACAGCAAACTGTCTGCTCCAAAAACAGTCGTGTCTTTCACAGATTTTGTAAGCGACGCGCGTTTGTTATGCTGAAAGTAGGAAAAGATAACTCTGTTTGACTCGATCTCGACGGAGCTCATACGGTCTGCGCACAAAAATTACAATTTCAATACGTTTTCTGATCTAGTAAGAAGTGGAGGGCGGAACAAATAATTGCACAGAGAACCTGATTATAATTAATCCGAGGTGTAATCTCCTATCATAAGAAAAGACAAAAAGTAGGTCATGCAGTGTTAGCGTATTGTTGTCGTGCGTGGTGGTGGTGAATTGGTGGGGGTTTTTGCGTACTGCGAGCGCACAAACACACACATAAACACCGCGCACGCGCTACGCACACACAAGCACATGCACACACACGTGTGCTCGCGCGCACACACCACATCAAAATTGCTAAGACAACTTCTTCGTCATTCAGAGGCCTTGGTCATTGATTGCTTCCACGTTTAGCATTCCCACAGCTAGGCCACTTACACCTTTTCACACGTGTTACTATAGATTCCAAATCTTTTTTTTCTTACAACCTTTCATGCGTAGATCGAGTAGCTGGCTACTTCACGACACGACAATAGCAGGGGTAGGAGACGACGCTGGAAATCGGAGTGTGATAAAAACGCTTTCGGGGAAACAGATGAGTGTACAACAAAGAGAAGACAAGGTTTTGTCCCAGTGCACGTACCCTCACAGTGTTTAGTAAATGTATATTTTGGGCCTTTGCAAAACGTATCACGTGGTTATATAGGGTCAGGGCCCTTCTGAAAAAGGAACGTTGTGTAGCTTTGTTACTGATGCTTGGCCACCACCACCCACTATCCTTCCAAACCCCTCCCACCCGCAGGCGCAACTCGCCCCCCCCCCTCACACCGCTCTCCTGACCCCCCACCCGGCCCCATCCCCTCGTTTATACGCTCCTAACCCCCTCAACTTTCCGCCCTTCTCCTTCGTCTCACATGTCTCACCCCCTATCCCATGTTCATTCTTCCCCGCCCCTCGCGCGCTCGTCTTCTTCACACGATCTCTTCCCACTCTACACTTGCAGGCGTGCCTGTCGCTTTACTTCCTACTCGCTTATGGCTCTCTTACCTATGTCTCACCCCCTACCTCCCCCCGGACCCCCCCACGCCCTCACCCGTCACCGCATGCACCTCCCCCCCCCCCCCCCTTTCTGGTCCTCCCCCTCCTGGTCCTCCTCCTCCTTCTGGTCCTCCTCCTCCTCCTCTCTCTGGTCCTCCTCCTCCTCCTTTTGGTCCTCCTCCTCCACCCTTTGGTCCTCCTCCTCCACCCTCTGGTCCTCCTCCTCCTCCCTCTGGTCTTCCTTCCTCCTCCCTCTGGTCTTCCCTTCCTCCTCCCTCTGGTCCTCCTCCTCCACCCCTCTGGTCCTCCTCCTCCTCCCTCTGGTCTTCTTCCTCCTCCCTCTGGTCTTCCTGGCTCCTCCCTCTGGTCCTCCTCCTCCACCCTCTGGTCCTCCTCCTCCTCCCTCTGGTCTTCCTTCCTCCTCCCTCTGGTCTTCCCTCTGGTTCTCCTCCTCCACCCCTCTGGTCCTCCTCCTCCTCCCTCTGGTCTTCTTCCTCCTCTTTCTGGTCTTCCTGCCTCCTCCCTCTGGTCTTCCTCCCCTCCCTCTGGTCTTCCTCCTTCTGGTCCTCCTCCACCTCCTCCTAGTTCTCTTCCTCCTCCTCCTCCTGGTCCTCCTTCTAGTTCTCCTCCTCCTCCTTCTGGTCCTCCTCCTCCTTCTGGTCCTCCTCCTCCTCCTCCTCCTCCTCCTCCTCCTCCTCCTCCTCCTCCTCCTCCTCCTCCTCCTCCTCCTCCTCCTCCTCCTCCTCCTCCTCCTTCTGGTCCTCATCCTCCTTCTGGTCCTCATCCTCCTTCTGGTCCTCATCCTCCTCCTCCTGGTCCTCTTCCTCCTCCTCGTGGTCCTCCTCCTCCTCCTCCTGGTCCTCCTCCTCCCCCAGGTCCTCCTCTGCCTGGTCCTCCTCCTCCTCCTGGTCCTCCTCCTGGTCCTCCTCCTGGTCCTCTTCTTCCACGGCGCACCTTGCAATTCGTACTCCACAGCATGAACTTTAAAATGACAACTTCTACCTATGCCCCAGGCCACATGCCCATAGATCACAATGAGACGGGGACATGGGTGGGGCAAATGCAGCACAAATAGAACAGGTAAAAACATTAACAAAACCAAGCTGATCAAAGCGAGAAAGTCAAACAGACCAAGTCCAGTCTGTCACAGCATGACTACCTAGATTTTGACGGCCTAGGAAGTGAGAGAGAGAGAGAGAGAGAGGCAGAGAGAGAGAGAGAGAGAGAGAGGCAGAGAGAGAGAGAGAGTCATCCCCCCCCCCCCAAAAAAAAAAAAAAGAAAAGAAAAAAAAAGCTAACTTTTCCTGCCTGACACAACTGACTGTTTAATCAACTGATCCTGATACTTGGAAAGGTGCTGAATCTCATCCAGCCCTATTCACCAGCTTCCAAACACAGTCATAATGAGCTTCCAAACACAGCTACAATGAGCTTCCAAACGCAGCTCCAATGAGCTTCCAAATACAGCCACAATGAGCTTCCAAACACAGTCATAGTGAGCTTCCAAATACAGCCACAATGAGCTTCCAAACACAGCTACAATGAGCTTCCTAACACAGCCACAATGAGCTTCCAAACACAGCCACAATGGATTCCGCCTCTTTAGGGCCCCCGAAGGATGTATAGACACCCATGGTATCCAACCCCACCCACCCTATTCATACACTCTCACTTACACACACACACATATACACGCATTCACATTCAGAGGCACGCACAGACACACACGCGAGCGCGCGCGCGCGCACACACACACACACACTCATATACACACGCACGCATGCGCGCACGCACACACGTACGTACACACACACTCACACGCAAACACAAACACAAACACACACACACACACACACACACACGCGCGCGCGCGCGCACAAACACACACTCACACGTCCACGCGTACACGCACGCGCACAAACACACACTCACACGTCCACGCGTACACGCTCGCACACATACACACACATACACACACATACACACACACATACATACATACACACACACACATACATACACACACATACATACACACACACATACATACACACACACATACATACACACACACATACATACACACACACACACGACTACCACAACCCCTATTTCTAATCCTTCAAAGGAGAAGCAGGCGACAAGGCAGGCAACATATTTACAGCAGGAGTTGCTGGTAGGAGGTCGACATTGACGTTATCCACCCTTGGGGCACCTGTCTGAATCTCATCTGTCTGGCTTGATGCCAGCTGTCTTCTCATCTCATGACAACACCCCACGAGGCAGCGGATCTATTCCACCAGTAGCTGGAGGCTGGGTTAAAGGGTGCCACGACCTTTCCACATGCCACCTGCGAGCCTGCACATTTGCGTGTCTGGAGATCCAATTTACTCCAAGTCTCGCCTGCTCAAGCCTGGAACCTTCAAGTCTCAACAAAGACACTATAAATTATCTGGTCTCAACTTGCTTTGCGTGTCTGGCAGATGTCATGGGGCTCTGTGACAGAGTCGCTAGCGCGCTTGACTTCCTGTCGCATGCAGGTTGTGGGTGCCGTGTTCAAAGCTGTGACGTTACCTGAGCTCTGTCCATCCAGGAGGACAACAGGGTACTTATGGGGCCTCAGGGCACTGCCATGCGATTAACCATTATAAATTGTGTGCGGTCATGAGCCAATATTCTGTTGGAGCGAACACCAGGGAGTGCTATACTGTATGGTGCCTGATTGTATGCGTGTTCTCTGTCTGTTGCTGTACTCTATTGTGTCGTTTGATGCCAGTGAGGGATTGGTCAAGCGGTCCAGTGGTCAGGGGAACACTGTACTGTGGTTTGAGACCCAGAAACGGGTGACAAGTCTCGATATAAAAACACACCTTGATCTTTTTAATAGGTCTTGCTGATGGAATGATGAATGTTGAATGAAGTAGTAGGTCCTATGAGCCTCTACTGCGCTATGTAAGGCCATCGACCACGTAAATCCCTTCAGCTTGTCACAAAAAAAACTCAAACAGAAAATTCCCCAGTTATTCGCCTCTTACTAATTCCGCAGGGAGACGTGGTTGTTCAGTTAATACCCCCCAATTATAACCTTCTCTTTCACGAGTTGGTCCCTCTGAGCTACATAACTTCCTTCCAGAACCACTTACCGATTGGATGATATTTGGCAGCACCGCCGCATCGATGCCGGCTACTTGAGGAAGCAATAAAAAACCCTGTTCTTAACTTACAAATAAATCTTGGCGAATATTCACAAAGTCTTGGCAAATTACTTATTGGCAAACATTCGGCAACAAATGCGCGAAGTCTCGGTAAATCTTTAGCATCTTAATAGCTTGACGAAACCAAGCAAAGAGCTCGCAAATAAAAGGCATTTGCAGTATGACATCGATCAGCATCATGCCTATACCATAAGTGTGCAATGGCTGTAAATGTAAGTAAAACGACATATTTTTTCCGTCATTGTGCTTTGAGGGGATCTCACGAATATCTCGCGCCAATACCTATTGACATTACCTGTCGAGCCATATCCCAAGTCATGGCAAATATCTGCAAATTCTTCGCGAAAACCAATTTAGAACCGGAACACTTGATCAAATATTCAGCGAATATATCCCAAGACCCGGCAAGTTTTGACCGAATACTTGGCCAGTATTTGCCAAGACTTGGCAAACACAAGTTAAGAACCGGCTTTACGCGCGCTTGATGTGCTCGCTGCCTCGTCGCGTGGACGCGTGTTGTGCACTGTCCTTTAGACAGACGTCTACGTCTGTGTCCGATGTTTGATTTTTATCCTAGAAGACAATATTTTATTGTCTCAAGTCGTCCTCTCTTGCTCTACTATGTTTCGCTGTGCTATGCTGTGTTGTGTTGTAATTCTGTCTCCTCTAGCATAGGCGCTCTGTGTTGCTAGCCCTCGGACAGGAGACTGCGCAAAGTGTTATTGTCGTGCGGAGAGATGCTCCATCAGGCAAGTCCCTTCCAGGACGTTCCACATGTGGATTTGCAGACCTGCGTTGTAGGCACTATTCCCCGGTCTCAGTCGGTCCATTACTGGATTAAAAGCACACACACACACGCGCGCGCGCACACACACACACACACACGCACGCACGCACACACACACACACACACACACGCGCACGCACGCACGCACACACACACACATACACACACAATTTGAAGCGTCTCTGATAACTTTTGGCATGCTCTGCAACTTGATCCCGCCAATGCGTAACTTGAGAGCAAAGTTATCTTGGTTATCAATAGAATACAACATACCGTGCGCAGATGGATTCAGGTGGCGTGGGCGAAATAAACTCGTGATAATGTATGCCTACTCATTATCTGTAATCGGATTTCTGGCAAAAAGCCGCGTGCGTGA
>JAWQFJ010004141.1:32500-45000 GCA_034096865.1 Theodoxus fluviatilis
CGATGGTACACTTTCGTTTCAATACTAATCTCAAGAGGCACGTGGCTAGAAAAAAAAAGTTCTCCTACTCTAAAATCAAGCGCAAGGTTAAATTTACTAATACATATGAAACCATAGTCAATGACACTGTCCCCGTGCTGGGAATGGTACGCAAGACGGCCTACTTTGTCGCCAGACACGCTTCCTTTTAAAATACACAGATGATGCACTTTACACAAATCAATCAGAACTCGTCCAAACTCATTAGTGCTGGAGTCCTGGGATTGGCGGGTGTTAGTTATCTCTGAACAAAAGCAATTGTCCGGGACCCACTCATCATCTTCATCCTCCGAGTCACTGTGCGCATTCCAGCAGCCAGTTCGGGCGTTCAGGTCACCACATATTAACACTGATGCGCTGGAGAAAAGTTCTTGTATTCGTAAGAGCTCATCTTCAAGCAAGACCATACTGCGTTTAACAGTTTTATCTTTGTAGTAAGGAGAATCTCTTGGAGGAATATACACACAAATTATGATCAGGTCTCTATTGCCACACTTAAATCTCGAAATTATCATATTGTCATGGGAACATTTCAGCTCTGATACTTCGTATGGTAGACTCTTTTTCACCAAAATCAAAGCACCTCCAGATCTCCTGCCATGGTGGGCAAGTTTGATAGCTGGAGAGTGGAAGACAAAGTAATCATCAAAGTGTATAGTAAAATCGAAGTTTTCTGCTGTAAATGTTTCTACAAAGCAGCACATATCGAACGGGGTAACGTAGTTTTAAAAACCTGGTTCATTAATTCTTGATGATAATCCTTCGATGTTGTAGCACAATATCTTGATTCTAGAAAAAATGGTGTTCTGTTAAAATCACTTGTGAGGGAGAGAGAGAGAGAGAGAGAGAGAGAGAGAGAGAGAGAGAGAGAGAGAGAGAGAGATTGATTGCTTTATTGCAGCCGACATCTCATCAGACAATTTTAAAGCATACATGCTACGTATATACATTCTATTAAAAATGTAAACTGTACACTTCATCGATATGTACAGCTTTTAAATCATTTTGTAACCCTCCTTAGGAATGGCTACAATACTAATGCAGTGTAGACTTGAGTGACGGATTAAAAAGGCATTGTACACATGAGGAAATTGGCTTTACGTGTTTCTAAATTTAAAAAAAAGTTATACATGGAGAAATGGTAGATACACTATAAATACGGTTGGGTAGCACGAAATAAACAACTCCTGACTAGTTTTCTTTCAACGACAGATTTATTGTTACCATTGCATAATATACACTAGTTACAAAAAGTTAAGGGTCACTCTTGACAATTTATGAAATTACAATTTGTTGCAATGCTAACTGAAAAAAGGAGTTACCAGACAAAAGCTTGACAGTGGTTGCGTATGACATTATTCTGCAGTGTGAAGGAGCTTTTAGTGCGTTACCCTTTGTTGAAAAAGCGTTCACGTGCGGTACAACGAAGTAGTTTTGGGAAAAAGCATGCAAATCGCTGACCCGTTACATTTGTAACACATGGCTGTTGAAATAAAAAACCAAAATGCACGTGCCCGACCAATGTCCCATGAACAGTTTTCAACGGTAGTTGGATATAAAGAGAAACGAAAATGTTACCAAATCACTGCAGAGAAAGACATGGTCGCAAGAAGAAAGCTGACGACTGTTGATCGTGGCCGAGCCCTGGGTTGGGCCCAGGATGGTGTTTCTCAAAGAGAAGTTGCCAGACGGTTGAGAGTGAGGCGCTGATTGACGGAAAGACTCACTCTCAATGTCATACGCAACCACTGTCAAGCTTTTGTCTGATAACTTCTTTTTTTCCAGTTAGCATTGCAACAAATTGTAGTTTCACAAAATTTCAAGAGTTACCCTTAACTTATTGTGACTAATGTACGTACATTGCCACATATCTGCTTTTCCAAGCGTTTTGTCCATTGACTAAGTAGCCATACTCATGTCTTGCTATGGTGATGTACTTGGCAATATATTTTTCTCTTAATTAAAGAGTTGTACATGGGACAGTGGATTAAAAATGTTTTTCATTTTCTACTTGTTCTGCACAGAAAGGACACGATACATCAGCATTCTCCCTATAACGTTTTTCATTACTCCGTAGTTCGTTTATTCCCGAGCGGAATCTGATAAATGTGTCCCTAAATTCTTAATATTGATATCGTTCAGATAGCGTTCTAACTGAAATGAGCTTTTCATGGTTCTATAGATGGCAAATCGATCTCCACTGCCGAGCTTAGCACACCATTCCTGCCTGAAGCAATCTCTTCATCTCTGTTCTACTGTTTTCAGTACGCTTATTTCATTGGTACATCCTCCATTTGCCCAAACAAAATTATAACCTATTCTGGACAAGAATTCCTCAATACCCCTAGCCCAGTTTAATTTGTTGGTAGGCTGATATTGATGAGCATCAGGTAGGCTTGCTTGGGAAGTCTGTCCATTGGCATTTTGACAAGCTTTAACCAACATCTTAATGCTCTCAGCAAAGCCATCACAGTAAGGGGATACCTTGTAGTCTCACCATAAATCATTGCATTCGGTGATCTCACGTCCTGACCCATACACCGTTTGCAAGCGAACATATACGTTTTTTCTATGTCGTCACACTTTTTTAGCCCCATTATCTCGGCCCCATACAAGAGGGCTGGTGTAACCTGAGAATCGAACAGCTTAAAGAAAACGAAAGTGTTCAGACTATACAAGCTCTTCATTGTCTTAAGCAACTGTATAACCTTCTGCTTTGTTCTGACTGCTTGGTATTCTAATGCCACGGAGACAGATAGTTTAGTGGAAAACATATATCCCAGGTATGTGTATCTCTTTACAGACTCCAGCTGCTCTCCATTTAAAAACCACTTTTCACCACCCGTCAGAAAGCCCCCTCTGCGAAAAATCTTAACTTTGATTATTATAATGTTTACGGTCAGTCCAAGCGTTTTTGAGATTTATTCTAAGTTGGTGATTTGGTTTTGTAAGCCGACTGGTGTATTAGATAACAGCATGCCATCGTCAGTGAACAGGAGTAAAACTATTTCCTTGATACCAGGTAAGAATTGTATTCCATGTTGCCAGAGAGAAAGAGAGAGAGAGAGAGAGAGAGAGAGAGAGTTCTCATTCTTCTTGTCACGAATTTTAAGTTGAGGGCCACTTAAAGATGGACTTTTTGTACAAGTGTATACCCTCGTTTAATTAAAAAATTTAATTGAATTATGCAGTATGCAGATACGAGTTGAATTCTATAAACTTTCTAACAACACGAGACAGGCACGGATGAATTATTGAATTCAGAAGCGGGGAAATAAACATTATCTTCTGCAAAGCATGGATCAGCTTTGTGAAAAGTCCTGCCCGTACGAGACTTCAGACTGGGCGTCATGTTTTAGCGTGCTACAGAGAGATCATACTTGCACGTAAATCGCGTCAATATCATGCGGATCTCCTATATCGGGCCCTGTAAGAAGATTGATCGTGCCTTATCCGTGCAGCAAAGCACGCCTTCAATCTCCGTGCCGGCTTTTCACCTTGTACAACCAATCTAAATGCCCTGCATGACTCCGTTAGGAATGACTGGGATTCCTGAAAAAGCTGGATGTATTCCCGTGTTATAGACTCACGTGCAGCTTCCTCAAAATGACCACATGAAGGACAGCTGGAACTGGGATATTCGTGACTTTGTTGGGTGTATTGTCGCATAATAGACTCACGTGCAGACAATAAAATCTCCTGAAGTCACGAATAGATCCCATAGTTCTAGGCATATGCACAGGCTGCACGTGTCTATGGCTTTCATTTCTTTGCCATGAGCATTTCACGAGGAAGTCTCGACCCAAAATGTGGACCAGATTTTCAAGGAAACCCTTCCTGTATATTACGTGCAGAGCTAGCTCTGTTTTTTGACTGTAACCTCTTCATGATAATGTATGTAAATGGGTATATATGTGTTTTATAGCATCCTAGCTAACGATGGACCTGATCGAAGTGCGTGCATTTCAGATATGGACAGAAAAAAAGTCAAAATCTGTGGTAAAGTAAACATGTGTCAGATTTTTACAGTCTTTCTCGCGCATAATGTCTGGTAGTCTCTGTGGTACAGTGTCTGATAGTCTCTGTGGTACAGAGTGTCTGGCGGTCTCTGCGGTACAGTGTCTGGTAGTCTCTGTGGTACAGAGTGTCTGGTAGTCTCTGTGGTACAGAGTGTCTGGTAGTCTCTGTGGCACAGAGTGTCTGGTAGTCTCTGTGGTACAGAATGTCTGGCAGTCTCTGTGGTACAGAATGTCTGGCAGTCTCTGTGGTACAGAGTGTCTGGTAGTCTCTGTAGTACAGTGTCTGGTAGTCTCTGCGGTACAGTGTCTGGTAGTCTCTGTGGTACAGAGTGTCTGGTAGTCTCTGTGGTACAGAGTGTCTGGTAGTCTCTGTGGTACAGAATGTCTGGTAGTCTCTGTGGCACAGAGTGTCTGGCAGTCTCTGTGGCACAGAGTGTCTGGTAGTCTCTGTGGTACAGAATGTCTGGCAGTCTCTGTGGTACAGAGTGTCTGGCAGTCTCTGTGGTACAGTGTCTGGCAGTCTCTGTGGTACAGAGTGTCTGGCAGTCTCTGTGGTACAGAGTGTCTGGTAGTCTCTGTGGTACAGTGTCTGGCAGTCTCTGTGGTACAGAGTGTCTGGCAGTCTCTATGGTACAGAATGTCTGGTAGTCTCTGTGGTACAGAGTGTCTGGCAGTCTCTATGGTACAGAGTGTCTGGCAGTCTCTGTGGTACAGAATGTCTGGTAGTCTCTGTGGTACAGAGTGTCTGGCAGTCTCTGTGCTACAGAATGTCTGGTAGTCTCTGGGGTACAGAGTGTCTGACAGTCTCTATGGTACAGAGTGTCTGGCAGTCTCTGTGGTACAGAGTGTCTGGCAGTCTCTGTGGTACAGAGTGTCTGGCAGTCTCTGTGGTACAGAGTGTCTGGCAGTCTCTGTGGTACAGAGTGTCTGGCAGTCTCTGTGGTACAGAGTGTCTGGTAGTCTCTGTGGTACAGAGTGTCTGGTAGTCTCTGTAGTACAGTGTCTGGTAGTCTCTGTAGTACAGTGTCTGATAGTCTCTGTGGTACAGAGTGTCTGGCGGTCTCTGCGGTACAGTGTCTGGTTGTCTCTGTGGCACAGAGTGTCTGGTTGTCTCTGTGGCACAGAGTGTCTGGTTGTCTCTGTGGCACAGAGTGTCTGGTTGTCTCTGTGGCACAGAATGTCTGGTTGTCTCTGTGGCACAGAATGTCTGGTTGTCTCTGTGGCACAGAATGTCTGGTTGTCTCTGTGGCACAGAATGTCTGGTTGTCTCTGTGGCACAGAGTGTCTGGTTGTCTCTGTGGTACAGAGTGTCTGGTAGTCTCTGCGGTACAGTGTCTGGTAGTCTCTGTGGTACAGAGTGTCTGGTAGTCTCTGTGGTACAGAGTGTCTGGTAGTCTCTGTGGTACAGAATGTCTGGTAGTCTCTGTGGCACAGAGTGTCTGGCAGTCTCTGTGGCACAGAGTGTCTGGTATTCTCTGTGGTACAGAATGTCTGGCAGTCTCTGTGGTACAGAGTGTCTGGCAGTCTCTATGGTACAGAATGTCTGGTAGTCTCTGTGGTACAGAATGTCTGGCAGTCTCTATGGTACAGAGTGTCTGGCAGTCTCTGTGGTACAGAATGTCTGGTAGTCTCTGTGGTACAGAGTGTCTGGCAGTCTCTGTGCTACAGAATGTCTGGTAGTCTCTGGGGTACAGAGTGTCTGACAGTCTCTATGGTACAGAGTGTCTGGCAGTCTCTGTGGTACAGAGTGTCTGGCAGTCTCTATGGTACAGAGTGTCTGGCAGTCTCTGTGGTACAGAATGTCTGGCAGTCTCTGTGGTACAGAGTGTCTGGCAGTCTCTATGGTACAGAGTGTCTGGCAGTCTCTATGGTACAGAATGTCTGGTAGTCTCTGTGGTACAGAATGTCTGGCAGTCTCTATGGTACAGAACGTCTGGTAGTCTCTGTGGTACAGAATGTCTGGCAGTCTCTGTGGTACAGAGTGTCTGGCAGTCTCTATGGTACAGAATGTCTGGTAGTCTCTGTGGTACAGAGTGTCTGGTAGTCTCTGTGGTACAGAGTGTCTGGTAGTCTCTGTGGCACAGAATGTCTGGTAGTCTCTGTGGCACAGATTGTCTGGCAGTCTCTGTGGTACAGAGTGTCTGGTAGTCTCTGTGGTACAGAATGTCTGGCAGTCTCTGTGGTACAGAGTGTCTGGCAGTCTCTGTGGTACAGAATGTCTGGTAGTCTCTGTGGTACAGAGTGTCTGGCAGTCTCTGTGGTACAGAGTGTCTGGCAGTCTCTGTGGTACAGAATGTCTGGCAGTCTCTGTGGTACAGAGTGTCTGGCAGTCTCTGTGGTACAGAATGTCTGGTAGTCTCTGTGGTACAGAGTGTCTGGCAGTCTCTGTGGTACAGAGTGTCTGGCAGTCTCTGTGGTACAGAGTGTCTGGCAGTCTCTGTGGTACAGAGTGTCTGGCAGTCTCTGTGGTACAGAGTGTCTGGTAGTCTCTGTGGCACAGAATGTCTGGTAGTCTCTGTGGTACAGAGTGTCTGGCAGTCTCTGTGGTACAGAGTGTCTGGCAGTCTCTGTGGTACAGAGTGTCTGGCAATCTCTGTGGCACAGAATGTCTGGCAGTCTCTGTGGTACAGAATGTCTGGCAGTCTCTGTGGTACAGAATGTCTGGCAGTCTCTGTGGTACAGAGTGTCTGGCAGTCTCTGTGGTACAGAGTGTCTGGTAGTCTCTGTGGTACAGAATGTCTGGTAGTCTCTGTGGTACAGAGTGTCTGGTAGTCTCTGTGGCACAGAATGTCTGGCTGTCTCTGTGGCACAGAATGTCTGGTTGTCTCTGTGGCACAGAGTGTCTGGTTGTCTCTGTGGCACAGAATGTCTGGTTGTCTCTGTGGCACAGAGTGTCTGGTTGTCTCTGTGGTACAGAGAGTCTGGCAGTCTCTGTGGCACAGTGTGTTTGGTAATCTCTCTGGCACAGAATGTCTGGCAGTCTCTGTGGTACAGAATGTCTGGCAGTCTCTGTGGCACAGAGTGTCTGGTAGTCTCTGTGGTACAGAGTGTCTGGTAGTCTCTGTGGTACAGAATGTCTGGTAGTCTCTGTGGTACAGAATGTCTGGTAGTCTCTGTGGTACAGAATGTCTGGTAGTCTCTGTGGTACAGAATGTCTGGTAGTCTCTGTGGTACAGAATGTCTGGCAGTCTCTGTGGTACAGAATGTCTGGTAGTCTCTGTGGTACAAAACGTTTGGTAGTCTCTGTGGTACAGAGTGTCTGGTAGTCTCTGTGGTACAGAATGTCTGGTAGTCTCTGTGGTACAGAGTGTCTGGTAGTCTCTGTAGTACAGTGTCTGGTAGTCTCTGTGGTACAGAGTGACTGGTAGTCTCTGTGGTACAGAGTGTCTGGTAGTCTATGTGGTACAGAGTGTCTGGTAGTCTCTGTGGTACAGAGTGTCTGATAGTCTCTGTGGTACAGAATGTCTGGCAGTCTCTGTGGTACAGAGTGTCTGGCAGTCTCTGTGGTACAGAATGTCTGGCAGTCTTTGTGGTACAGAATGTCTGGTAGTCTCTGTGGTACAGTGTCTGGTAGTCTCTGTGGTACAGAGTGTCTGGTAGTCTCTGTGGCACAGAATGTCTGGTAGTCTTTGTGGTACAGAATGTCTGGTAGTGTCTGTGGTACAGAATGTCTGGCAGTCTTTGTGGTACAGTGTCTGGTAGTCTCTGTGGTGTAGAGTGTCTGGTAGTCTCTGTGGCACAGAATGTCTGGCCGTCTTTGTGGTACAGAGTGTCTGGTAGTCTCTGTGGTACAGAATGTCTGGCAGTCTCTGTGGCACAGAGTGTCTGGCAGTCTCTGTGGTACAGAGTGTCTGGCAGTCTCTGTGGTACAGAGTGTCTGGTAGTCTCTGTGGTACAGAGTGTCTGGCAGTCTCTGTGGTACAGAGTGTCTGGTAGTCTCTGTGGCACAGAGTGTCTGGCAGTCTCTGTGGTACAGAGTGTCTGGCAGTCTCTGTGGTACAGTGTGTCTGGTAGTCTCTGTGGCACAGTGTGTCTGGCAGTCTCTGTGACACAGAGTGACTATCTGGCAGTCTCTGTGGCACAGAATGACTATCTGGCAGTCTCTGTGGCACAGAATGACTATCTGTATCTGGCAGTTTCTGTGGCACAGAATGACTATCTGGCAGTCTTTGTGGCACAGAGTGACTATCTGACAGTCTCTGTGGCACAGAATGGTTCTCCATAGAGTCCTCATGATCTTGATGCCAGCAGGCTCACGCAGGGCCAGTATGCTGTTGCTGCAGTGGGCGTCTCGTTAACAACTGCAAACTAGGCCTGAGAGATTATTTTCTTTAAAAAATTGCAAGAGGACGAAAGGACAATGTTCGGGCTGGAGAGCGCTCGAGGAACTTATCAAGGCTGTTGCATTCCGTATGCAAGCAGCGTGGGAGTTTTTTCCACCGAGTCCCGGAAACTTCCTTTTTTGGCCTCAAAGAAGGGCAGCAGGGAGAGGTGGACGGGTCAACGGCCCCAGTTAGTGCGAGACGCATTGTGAAATAGATCACGATGGGTTGCGAGAAAGCGGGAGAGACAGACGGTGAGAGAGACTGGGTGAGACTGGGAGACACACAGAGAGAATGTGCGATAGACAGTGAGGCAGACAGTGAGATCGACTGTAAGATAGACAGTGAGACAGACGGTGAGATCGACTGTAAGATAGACAGTGAGGCAGACAGTGAGATCGACTGTAAGATAGACAGTGAGGCAGACAGTGAGATCGACTGTAAGATAGTGAGACAGACGGTGAGAGAGACTGTAAGACAGATAGTGCGACAGACTGTTAGACAGATAATGAGACAGACATTGAGATAGAATGTCAGACAGTGAGACAGATAGTGAGATAGTGAGACAGACAGTGAGATTAACTGTAAGACGGACATTATGAAAGACACTGCAACAGAGATAGTGAGACAGACAGTGAGATAGACTGTAAGACAGACAGTGAGATTGACAGTGAGACAGAATTAAAAATAAGACTGGGACTGAGACAAACTTTGACAGTAAAGGATAGTTTTGACTGGGCGAAGCTTAGGCCTACAATGCTGCAATGTTGACATCGCGTAAGTGATGTTGGGGGTACATCGTCAACTGCGCAAAGTTCGAAGTACACCTCGGTGATCGTGTGCTTTGACGTCAGATGTATAATTAGACAAAGTAGACCAAACGGCGTCCTGATTAGCCATATAATGTCGCTCTTTCGCTTGGAAGTCGCGGAGTCTATAGGCCGTAAGCTTCGGTCACTTCGGTCACTTCGGCCAATTCGTACGTAACTGTCTCCGAACACAGTTTGCCAAGTCTACATCGGCCTTCCTTCACTTCGGGTACTTCGGCCGATTAGAACATACCTTGAGACAGACTGACTGTGACTGCGACAGACTGACTGTGACTGCGACAGACTGACTGTGACTGCGACAGACTGACTGTGACTGCGACAGACTGACTGTGACTGCGACAGACTGACTGTGACTGCGACAGACTGACTGTGACTGAGACAGACTGACTGACTGCGATAGACTGACTGTCACTGAGACAGACTGACTGTCACTGAGACAGACTGTGACTGAGACAGACTGTGACTGAGACAGACTGTGACTGAGACAGACTGTGACTGAGACAGACTGTGACTGAGACAGACTGTGACTGAGACAGACTGTGACTGAGAGACTGTGACTGAGATAGACCGACTGTGACTGAGACAGACTGACTGTGACTGAGACAGACGGACTGTGACTGATACAGACTGTGACTGAGACAGACTGTGACTGAGACAGACTGTGACTGAGACAGACTGTGACCGAGACGGACTGTGACTGAGACAGACTGTGACTGAGACAGACTGTGACCGAGAGACTGTGACTGAGATAGACGGACTGTGACTGAGACAGACTGACTGTGAGGACTATGACTGAGACAGACTGACTGTGTTGGGTGGATTGTTTCCCTTTGACTGCATTTTTTTCCTGACATTTTTGCTGGTCTGTGGTGCTTGTGGTGATGATTGTGATGTGAAATGTTTTTGCTTGTTCTTGTGCATACTTGCTTGTGTTGGTGTTGCCTGTGATGTGCTGTGGAGGCTGAGGTTTGCAGGGAGTGTGTGTGCATGCGAGTGTGCTGTTTCATTTCATATGTATTTATCCCATCACATCATTTTTATGTATTCTTCTACTATGATTATTATTTGATTATTTTATTTTATTGCTGCCTCATAAAGTGTAATTGAATTGCCTGTTGTGGGACAAATAAAGTCGTATTGTATTGTATTGTATTGTATTGTATTGTATTGTATTGTATTGTATTGTGACTGAGACAGACTGACTGTGAGGACTATGACTGAGACAGACTGACTGTGACTGAGACAGACGGACGGCGAGTCCCAAACATCACCAGACATGCTGTGAGACAGACGCAGCAGGGAGAAAGAAAGTTGAAAATTTCATGAGCACTGACGACGTGAGAATTCCACACTTCCTGGATCCATTTCCAACACAGCAGGTCTCCGCACTGGTGAGAGACAAGGGGGAGGATAGGGCGGGGGATGGACTGAAGGAGGGAAGGGACAGTAAGAGTAGAGTTGTTGTGTTGAGAGAGAGAGAGAGAGAGAGAGAGAGAGAGAGAGAGAGAGAGAGAGAGAGAGAGAGAGAGAGAGAGGGAGGGAGGGAGGGAGGGAGAGAGGGAGGGAGGTGGGGAGAGGAGAGGAGGAGAGGGAGAGAGAGAGGAGGAGAGAGAGAGAGTGAGAGAGAGAGACAGACAGACAGACAGACAGACAGACAGACAGACAGACAGACAGACAGACAGAGAGAGAGACAGACAGACAAGGAGACAGCGAGAGAGCGTGGGATTGGGAAGTGAGTATCGAAGATATGCATGTACATAATGTCAACAAGAAAAAAACTTCTCCTCATTTTCTTCACCATCATCCCCTCCCTTCTCCCAGTAACCCCCTTTCTAACCTTCCGCCTTCTCTTGCCCTTCGTCTCATTTCCTCCTGATGACAAGCGACATCGGAGACGTGAACTATTGAGGACAAGAGAGATTGCATGCAACACGTTGAACACACACATCCCTCTCCCACATACTTGGCACTCGTTCCATTGATACTGGATCACTGTCACGCTAGTATGCAAACCTTATGTCTAGTCTCCTGTCTGTCTGCATTCCATGCCTTACTGTCTACATGCCTTCCCGTCTACCTGCCTTCCTGCTTGTCAGCCTTTCTTCCAAGCTGCTTTCCCGTCTACTGCCTTCCTGCTTGTCAGCCTTTCTTCCAAGCTGCTTTCCCGTCTACTGCCTTCCTGCTTGTCAGCCTTTCTTCCAAGCTGCTTTCCCGTCTACTGCCTTCCTGCTTGTCAGCCTTTCTTCCAAGCTGCTTTCCCGTCTACTGCCTTCCTGCTTGTCAGCCTTTCTTCCAAGCTGCTTTCCCGTCTACCTGCCTTCCTGCTTGTCAGCCTTTCTTCCAAGCTGCCTTCCCGTCTACCTGCCTTCCTGCTTGTCAGTTTTTCAAGCTGCTGTCTCGTCTACTGCCTTCCTGCTTGTAAGGCTTTCTTCCAAGCAGCCTTCCCGTCTACTGCCTTCCTGCTTGTCAGCCTTTCTTCCAAGCTGCTTTCCCGTCTACTGCCTTCCTGCTTGTCAGCCTTTCTTCCAAGCTGCTTTCCCGTCTACCTGCCTTCCTGCTTGTCAGCCTTTCTTCCAAGCTGCCTTCCCGTCTATATGCCTTCCTGCTTGTCAGTTTTTCAAGCTGCTGTCTCGTCTACTGCCTTCGTGCTTGTAAGGCTTTCTTCCAAGCTGCCTTCCTGTCTACCTGCCTTCCTGCTTGTCAGCGTTTCTTCCAAGCTGCCTTCCTGTCTACCTGCCTTCGTGCTTGTAAGGCTTTCTTCCAAGCTGCCTTCCTGTCTACCTGCCTTCCTGCTTGTCAGCGTTTCTTCCAAGCTGCCTTCCCGTCTACCTGCCTTCCTGCTTGTCAGCCTTTCTTTCAAGCTGCTGTCTCGTCTACTGCCTTCCTGCTTGTCAGGCTTTTTTAAAGCCGCCTTCCTGTCTATCTTTCTTCCTGTCTACATACCTTCCTCTCTACCTGTCTTCCAGCCTGTCAGGCTTCTTTTTAAGCTGCCTTCCCGTCTACCTGCCTTCCTGCTTGTCAGCCTGTCTTTGATTCTGCTTTCCTGTCTGCCGATTTCCATCCGTCTTGCATGAACCCCTGGCTGGCTGCCATCTGCCTTCCAGCTTGCATTTCGTGTTGTCACCGCCTTTGAAGTGAAATTTTTTCAGTCAATACGGCATTTTGTTTTTGCATTCTTGCCTTTCTTCATGCTTTATATCGCGCATTCCACTATCCCTTCTACTGTGCATTCTAGATTGTCTTCCATGTTGTTTTTATTATTTAAATAAATGTCAATCAATAGGCCACAT
>JAWQFJ010004141.1:50000-57500 GCA_034096865.1 Theodoxus fluviatilis
AGATCTATTGAGTGGGCTCTTCGAGACAGCTTACGTAGAGAGCATTTGGAACAAATGTTTGTATAACAGACATAGAGACTTTCTCCGACATGAATCTTCCAGAAAGTAACTTTTCTTAAGTTGTTTCCACTCTTGAACTGACTTGAATGAAGACCCCGTGCTGCTCAATTTGCAGTTGATATTTAAATTTACACACACACACACGCACGCACGCACGCACGCATGTACGCGCGTACACACACACACGCACGCATGCACACGCACACACGTACACATACACGCACGCCCACACATACACACGCCACCACACTAATTACGAGGAGAGAGAGAGAGGTCGTGGGGGGTGGGTGGGGGAACTTGGCCGGCGGGCGCCGCGCGCGGGCGGGGGGAGGGAGATGGGAAGAAGGCCAATATATAAAGAGTTTTTTTAAAAGGTGAAGAAACATGTTCAGATGGCAACGGAAAGTGTTCAGATGACAACGGAACATGTTCAGATGGCAACGGAACATGTGCAGAAGGCAAATAAACATGTTCAAAAGCCAAATTAATATGTTCAGAAGGGAAACAATATGTTCAAAAGGCATAGTCATTGGTCCAGAAGGCTTATGAATATGGTCAGAAGGCAGAAGAAATAAACGTTCAGAATACTGTACGCTGAGAAGGCAAAGGAACACACTGGAAAAGCTATAAACAAACACACGTCCGCTAAGAGATAAAAGACTGCCTGAACTTCTGTTAAACGGTAAAATCCCTCCCAGTTTACACCTATTGGAAGAAGAAAAAACAGTCTGTCTGACTGCAACAAAACAGCGCCAATGCAAGCCCCATCACGAGATATCAGCCTTCCAGCCCAGTCTCACTCCGGGCTGCCTAACAGCTCATGCGGTCACGTCACGGCTAGACAAAGGAAAGAAGCAGCCTTCCTGGAGACAAAGAAAGAAAAGAAAGAAAGAAAGATAGAAAGAACAAGTCAGACGGGGCTGGAGGAATGCCACCATGTCTGTCTGTCTCCAGATAGCGTCATCCTTGCCTGGCGTCTTTAGCAACGCCTCCCACTCCCCCCGCCCCTGCCCACCCCCTCCTCCCCCCACCCATCCCTCCCCCCACCCACATCCCTCACCTACCACCTCCACCCCCACCCCTCACTTACAACTCCCACCCCTCACTGCAACCCCCCACATCCCTCACCTACCACCTCCACCCCCACCCCCACCCCTCACTTACCACCCCCACCCCTCACTGCAACCCCCCACATCCCTCACCTACCACCCCCACTCCCACCCCCACCCCTCACTTACCACCCCCACACCCCTCACTGCAACCCCCACACCCCCTACACGTGTGGCATCATGTCTCTTCAACACCCATCCCCCTTCACTACGGCATCCAGCCTCTTGACACCAACACTACCCCCCACCCCCACCCCCACCCCCTCCCATCCTGCACGCTTACAACAACGCAACAAGAGACAGTCGGTGGAGTGTAAGAGCCCGAGGGGGGGTGGGGGTGGCGATGAAAAACAGCATGGGTATTGGTGGTGAGCAAAAAAAAAAGAGAGAGAGCGGAGTTGGAGCAGCGGTGGAGATAGAGGCAGAGGCAGAGGAAAGGGTGGAGAAGTGGTAGAAGTAGAGGTAGAGGAAGGGGTAGGAGTGGGAGCGGTGATGGTAGAGGCAGAGAAAGGGGTAGAGTGGTGGCAGAAGTAGAGGCAGAGGGAGGGGCGGTAGTGATGGGGATAGTGGTGAAAGGGAGTATGTGGTTAAGTGTATGTGTAAGAAGCGACAAGCCCGAAAAGCCCGTTTTGTCAGCCCTCCTGGAGATGTCCCACTCGTCCCGTGTCCATTTTGTCCCAGAACCTTCCGTGCCAGGATCGCCCTCATTAGCCATCTGCGCACGCACAGACAGAGCCAGTCCCAGAAACCCCCAGATGACTAGAGTGGTCCTCGTCGACTTGAGGGACGAACAACAACAAGGAAACGGGTGGTAGTGAAGTGAGAAGAGGGAGTGTGATGGTGTTGTGGTGGTTGGGAAGTGGTGATGGTGATGGTGATGGTGATTGGGAAAGGGTAAAGGGGAAAAGGGAAAGGGTGGGTTGGATATTAGTGAAGGATATGAAGGGTGATGGCAGGATTGGACTGAAATATAGCTTTACAGCCTATTTGTAGGCCATTTAAGGCTGTTAGACTAAAAAATCATGGGAGATACTTGGAGTTAGAGCAAGACTCGATTTTCTAGCAAATTCGCCTTTTACAAATCCAAAGGTAGACGCGATGGCTCTATTCTTACCCCCAACCCACAGGGTGGGGGAGGGGGGAGGGGGGGAGGGGGGGGGGGGGTTATGGGATGAAGAAAGGAGAGGGGGAGGAGGCGAAAGTGGAAGAAAGGAGATGGCTGCTGACAAGAAGGGGATTAGCAGGATACAAAGAGGACCAAGAAGCAGAGGGGATGGCACAAAGAAATGAGAGGAGGTAGCTGGGGGTGGGGGTGATGGTTAGGCAGGGGAGGGGGTTGGGGAAGGCAAAAGGGCGGGGTAGGGGGTGCACCTCAAGGTCGAGATGAGGATCACACTTGTAGGTGATTCCAAAACAGAGTTACGTGATACTCCGGTGAGATACATGAGCAACTCAGTGTTGCCATGGGAAGAATGGGAAGAGCAGGAGGAGGAGCAGGAGGAGCTAAAGCAGAAAGAAGAACAGTTATAAGAAGAACAGAAGGAGGGGGTAGCGGAGGCCGTGGACTTGATCAACGAGCAGCAGTAGAGGAGGAGGAGGAGGGAGGATCAGGAAGGCGAGGAGGAGGAGGGAGGAGGAGGAGGATGTGAGGAGGAGGCGTGATGGAAGGCAGGAGGAGCAGCTGCAGCAGCAGCAGAAGCAGCAGCAGCCGACAGAGAAAAGGGGGGCAAGGGGGGAGGACAAGGAAGAGCAGACCGAGGCGTAGGCAGAGGGAGAATAAGTAGAACCGAGCATGGATAGAGTAGTCAGAGCGAGGATATAGTAGGGCATGAGGGGAGGTAGGAGCAGTCAGGGAGGCAGGAGGAGAAGAGGCAGTAGCAGCAGAAGGAGGAGCAGCAGCAGAGGGAGGAGCAGCGGCAGCAGCAGGAGTAGTAGTAGTAGTAGTAGTAGTAGTAGTAGTAGTAGTAGTTTGTTGTTGTTGTAGTAGTAGTAGTCGTTAGTAGTGTAATAAGTAGTACTAGTAGTCGTAGTAACTGAGGAGGCGAAGGAGGCAGGAGGCGGAGGAGAGGGAGGATCGAGTGCGGAGGGGGAGGAGGAGGAGGAGGAGGAGGAGGAGGAGGAGGAGGTATGAGGGATGGGGCGGAGGAGGAGGAGGAGGAGCGAGGAGGATGGAGCATGGTACAGGATTGGAGGTGGAGGGTAGGAGTGAAGTAGTGAGGAGGAGGATGCTTAGGAGAAGAGGAGGAGGAGGAGGCAGGAGGAGGAGGCGGAGGAGGATGAAGGCTGGTGGAGGCGGAGTAAGAAGGGGGATAGGAGGGCGGAGGAGGAGCAGGAGCATGAGCAAACAAAAAGACAAAGTTATTGACAGGTTCAACTCAATGAACGAACAAGGGACAAACGAGGGCATTGATAGACGAACCTTCCACCGTACGCGCTCAGGTAAAAGAAGCCGCTGGATCAATAGATGTCCGCATTTAGTGTAACATTAAGTCAGAGAAACTCTGCCAAAACTTGAGAGCACTCGGAGAGCACAAACCTCGGCCAAGGCAGCTACAGCAGAGGAAGTGTAAGAGGGTAGCATGTTGATTAACTGCTGGAAGGGCAGAACCGATCCACGTTGATATTGTCATTTAACGTGTGCTGGGCATTCACTGATTTTGTACATCGAGGACGCTGTACAAGGAAAAGCGGGGGGGGGGGGGATGAAGAAGAGTATGGAACCTTTTTCCCCTCTCCTCTTTCTATCATGTATCCTGCGTCGCAGATGCCCATATTGTATACGTTGTAAGACCAGCCTACTATGTAGCTTATCAGTCCGGGAGGGTCCTAGAGCGGCCTTTCCTATAGTTTGTTTACTGGACTTGATATGTGACCGTGGACAGTTCCCTCCTGTCCTCCTGGCTCCCTAAGTCTAAATTGTGAAATATAAGAGACAAATGTGAAGTTTTCTCTCAATTAAGACATATAATTCCAATGGTGTAATATTCATTCGATTGACTTTGTTGAGCCTGATGAGACAACACTTGGTGCGAATAATTTTGGTTAAGTATAAGGCCGCAATAAGCCTTTTTCTATCATTAGGAAAACACAAACTCTGGGACAGGCTGACATCGCGACGGCCGATCCCAAGCCTGGCTTCCCTGACGTCCGCGCATTTCTTTGATAAGGAGGGACAGTCGGCAGATCGGGAGAGATCCCCATCCCATCTGGGGGAGAGACCACTCTCACCACGGTCTTGGGTTGGTCCAGGCCATTGCCATCCGGCCTGGGAACAGCTAGCAGCTCCTGTACCCATGGGTGAAAATTAAGTTGTGGAAAGCAGCTACGATTTGTCTCGTACCTGCGCCCTTCTACCATCATGCCTTATGCCACCCTCTCACAGAGGTAATCTACATACAGCGGCGTAGAGAGAGCAGTGATTATGTCTAGGGTTTCATTACAGTGACGCGATGAAACACGGCGAGGAAGTTATTTACATCGATGGACGATACTGATCAAATTCAAAAGGCTTGTTCAGGAGGCGCAGCGCTGCATGTGATTCACTCCTGAACAGCAATTTGGGGGCGTGATTCACTCAGCGCTGAGCAGCGCTTTGCATCACCGATCCGAGGTGATTCAGACGATTTTTTAAATGGCGTCTTCGATCCCGCACTGGCCGTCGATGCGTAAAATAACCCTCAGAAACATCATTTTGGGACTGGAACGGGCTTTATTTGCCCCAAGCGCTCTGTATGCGAGAATAATGGCAAGTAAGGATGATACAGTAGTGGACTTTATTCATGCAGAATACATTTAAACGTGCAAAAACGATGTCTGTGGCAAAGAAAACACTTTCTTAGCGTCTATCAACACAACATGGGGCGCAGAAGATTTACCTCCCCTTTAACAAGTGAAGCGCTGCACTAAATCTGTAGGTGTTCAGGAGAGGCACAGAGCGCTCAATTCCCAACATGAAGCGCTCATGCAGACCTTTGTACTCCTGAACAAGCCTCATGTGACAGACAACCATGGGGTGGGCAAGGCAAGGCACCCCTGTGGCAGGTGAGGGAGCCGGGCTGCTCCGGGAGTGTGACCTGTGTAATTCAAGACGTTATTCTGCAAACATGTGAAGGTTAGTTCAGTTTAACGCTGATAGCGGTCCAACAGGGCAGAAAGTTACCGCCAACATGGCCTGTGTGATTTAAGACGTCATTCTGAAAACATGCGAAGGCTAGTTCGACTTTAACGCTTATAGCGATCCATGAGGGTAGGCAGCCACAGCCAACACGACCTGTCTAATTTAAAACGTCGTTGAGCTAACGAAAAGGTTAGTTCATGAGGGCAGAACTAGAGATGCTCACGCCGGCCTACGGCCTATTGAGATAAAATGTATCTTTTACGGTTTCAATTCCAAAACTAGACAAAATAACCTCCAAACTTTCATGGATTGCTCCCTGGGTAAAACCATGACCTTCCAGCAAATTTAATCAAAATCAGTTCTGAACTTTTAAAAAATTAGTTAGCACAGAGAATAACGAACGAGCTAACGCACGCACCCAGCCTCGTTGGCGGAGATAATGATTCAGCAACTAACTTCCACTGCCAAGTCCCCATCAGTACACGCAAGAGCGAGAACGCCCACACGAAGCAAGTTGCATTAAAAACCGCTGGCGCCAAACCTCCAGGTTTTGGCATTGGAGGGATAAAAACCGCTGGCGCTGAACCTCCAGGTTTTGGCATTAAAAAAACAAAAACAAAAAAAAGATCGGGTTCGAACCCGCAACCTCTCAAGTGTATAACAACGGGTGGGGTGGCTCTCTCTCTCTCTCTCGAATACCATACACACATTTTTTTTTAAGAAGCTTTTGTGCGGATTTGAACCCGTACGCGCATTCCCTACAACCAAGCATGTCCCAGCGACAAAATGATATTCGACGCGCTACCGAGTGAGCTAATCCATAAAGCTGTGAGGATCTCCAGTACACCTGGAGGGATTAAGAAATCCTTCTTTCTCCTTCACCAATGTCCAATCTTCACGTAATTAAGTCACGTTATTCGACGTCAAATGATCACGTCACACATGTCAAATCTTTCCTTGAGAGTCGGGACAGAGTTCCGTCCCTTGCCATCTTTGCAACACCAAAACGTTAAAAAGTCACTTTCTTATCAAACCTTGATTCTGAAAATTTGATACATTCAATCGGACCTAACTTCCAGTAAGTGTTCAAAATGTCAAGGAAATCGGTCCAGTAGTTTTTGATATATCAGCCGTTAAGTCGGGACTGACAGACACACACACAGACAGATAAAGCTGTGAGGACCTCCAGTAAACCTGGAGGGACAAAAAATCCTTCTTTCTCCTTCACCAATGTCCAATCTCCTCGAAATCACGTCACGTTATTCGACGTCAAATGATCACGTCACACATGCCAAAACTTCCCTTGAGTCGGGACAGAGTTCCGTCCCTTGCCTTCTTTGTAACACCAACACGTAAACAAAAGTCACTTTCTTTTCAAACCTCGATTCTGAAAATTTGATACATTCAATCGGACCTAACTTCCAGTAAGTGTACAAAATGTCAAGGAAATCCGTCCAGTAGTTTTTGAGATATCAGCCGTTATGTCGGGACTGATAGACACACACACACACACACACACACACACACACACACACACACACACACACACAGACAGATAAAGATGTGAGGACCTCCAGTAACCCTGGAGGGATAACTCTGATAATTTAACGAGAAAATTAATTTGTGTCCTACGCACTGTCGGGAGTGCTTGGCAAGAATTCATACAACTCGAAACCATCGATGACACGCGAGTCCATTAAACTTTAGAAGTTGAACGAAACCTGATAGGACTGAATCCATCTTCAGACATCACAGAAGGATATGCCTCGACCCGAAGAAAATAAGATGAAAGAAGTTTCCGGTCTGTCAATCTTTGAAGACCATGAAATGCCACTGATCGTGGAAATCAATAGCGCTGCTCGGAGTAAGAGCAAATCATGTATCGATTTCCCTAGTTAGTTTTTTTCCTATCGATTAGAGAGATGTGATGGATCTATTCTTACCCCCAACCGGCAGGGGATCGGTCTGAACAAAACAACTGTCTTTGTACAGAGTGGCCGTGCTTATCCGGGGCTATGAAGAGAGAAAAATGTTAGTGTGTATCTCACCGTGAAACTGAAACATACCACCGTTTCTTGAATTCCAACGCCTTGTGGAAAAGTCATTTTGTTTTCGTCTAGATGCGATAAAGTCTCTCTCTCTCTCTCTCTCTCTCTCTCTCTCTCTCTCTCTCTCTCTCTCTCTGCGACTTGGGACATTGGATAGGCTGATGTT
>JAWQFJ010004141.1:67500-82500 GCA_034096865.1 Theodoxus fluviatilis
AAGACAGCAACAGTGATAGTGATAGTGGAAGTAACAGTGACAGTGACAAGACAGCAACAGTTACAGTGATAGTGGAAGTAACAGTGACAGTGACAAGACAGCAACAGTGACAGTGATAGTGAAAGTAACAGTGACAGTGACAAGACAGCAACAGTTACAGTGATAGTGGAAGTAACAGTGACAGTGACAAGACAGCAACAGTTACAGTGATGGGGGCTTCTAGCATACGGCATCGATAGTGAAGTTGTGTGTGCGAAAATAATTATAGACATGTGCTTGCCATCCTCCAGGAAACTTTCATGAGAGCTTCATTAAAACCCTCTTGCACTTGTATGGTGAAGCTAAAGGCCGTCGTACACGAGGCGATTTTCCCCTGGCATTCTCGCAAGCGTCGTTGTGGCAGCCAATCACGGCTGGCAATAATGGAAAAAAGGCGTCAGCAGCACTCTGCCATTGGGAGATATTTTTGTCAGTCCGTGTGTGGCGTGTGGAATTGCCTCTTGTACGAAGGCCTTAAGGAAGGCCTCTGGATTTCACACTTCTTCTAGCGGACTGTGGTGACCAGGGCAAACGTGCTTCGTTTCCCAGCCTCCCCTGCCGTTGAGCATTCCAACACTGTCACGTGGTCTCTACAAGAAGACGGACAAGTGACCTACACTGACCGTTCTCACGCTCCGACCCAGCTGTAATGGAAAACACGTGTCTAACACTGGCACCACAGTCCTGCAGAGTTCTGCCGACTTGAAGTCATCTTGGGTGTGCCGAGTTTTGCATGGATGAAGACAAGAGCGTGCTGTTGGAGTTCTCACTGCCTGTATTCTGTGCCACAGAGACATAATATGTCTATATCATATTATATATCATATTTTATCAACTATATTATGGTCTCTGTCACGGTTCGGTCACGTGATATAATGAATGCATACCATAGAAATTACGTCATTCCTGACGGTGATGGTCAATTCAGGAGGAAAGTTCACTTGCTTTCTTAAAATATATATTCAAGAAACTTCCATTCCTGCAAAAATAGTATGTGTCATCGTATGTGTATATATATAGTTCGCGCCCTATCAAGATTAATGTTGGATTTTTTTTTATAGTGATGAGACTACTTTTTACGTGAGGGAATACTATTCCAGAACTCTCTTTTTGACTTAAATGGCATGCATAGTCTTTGAGAATTAGTTATATCCCGTGATCGAATGCCTTGGAAAGTGACATTGAACTCCACAGTGAGGAAACTACTTCATTATGGAGCAGCCCTTAGTGGTACAGGGAAAACTACAGGACAGCTTATGCTTTTCATCACTGACATCTTGGCGGGGTGAAAGTGGTCAAGCTTGAGCATGAAATTAAAAATATTTCTCTTCAAGATGAAAATAATGGAGCCGAGTTCAACAGACGAAGACGCGTGCTACTTGAAAGCGCCCTTCCAGCACACGTGTACAAAACAATTCCAATAAAAACTTTTTGGAATCTCTTCCAATGATGGGCCACCTTACTCGTCCGAGGAAAGGGGTGGGATGTTGGTCGTTTGATTCGCAGTGACTCCCACACAGAATGAAAACCAAATTATTTCGTGCTAGCTAGCTCACAACGCAATGGTGGACCGTTATTCCGCCCACAGAATGACAATAAAGTGTGAATAATTTACAAACTGGTGTACACAATGAGCTTTCAGATGAACTGGGTTAAGATGAATATCATATTTGCAGCAGTCGTCAAGGCGATTCGGCTCTGTTTCGAGCATGAACGCCTCTGCAAAAACGCAGCCAATCAGGTGTCATGGCCGGCTAGCGGAGCCCGCTCCGCACCCCTTTCCTCGGACGAGTCCACTAGTGTGGCCCATCAGTGGAAGGGATCCCAACATTTTCCGCTGTGACTGCCTCCATTGGTCGGAGCAACTTCAAGCCACCTGCGGTGCTACATGTGACGCAGAGATAGAAAAGCTGGCAAGGAAAGTTCCCCTTATCTATTTTCATCTCCAACACAAACAGGAAGGCTTGGTCAACAGCCTGTCATCACCCTGATGCGTTTGTCGTTTCGTGTTGTCACTCGTCACCTGTACAAGCAGACACGCCATCGGCACAGGTGTTGCAACCTGTCCTGTGTTGCCTCCATAAACAACCATCTGCTCCGCCGTGATGACGATGTCTGGCTCTCTCTCTCTCTCTGTCTCTCTCTCTCTCTCTCTCTCTCTCTCTCACACACACACACACACACACACACATACACACACAGCCTCTGTACCTCTCTTTCTCTCTCTCTCTCTCTCTCTCTCCACACACACACACATACACACACACACTGCCTCTGTATATGTCTATTTCTCTCTGTCTCTGTCTCTCTCTCTCTCTGGGTCTCTCTCTCTCCACACACACACACACACACACACACACACACTGCCTCTGTACATGTATATGTGTCTACTTCTTTGTCTATTTGTCTCTCTCTCTCTCACTCTCTCTCTCTCACTCTCTCTCTCTCTCCACACACACACACTGTCTCTGTATGTCTCTATTTCTCTCCCTCTCCCTACACACACTGTGTGTCTGTCTGTCTGTCTGTCTGTCTGATTCAGTCATTCATGAACATATATCTGTGTATCTTTCTCTCCGGCTTTCTCTCTCTCTCTCTCTCTGTCCCCTCCATCTCTCTTTCTTCCTCTCTCTCTCTCTCTCTCTCTCTCTCTCTCTCTCTCATTCCCCGTTGAGACCTCGTTGAGTGCAGACGTGCTTGCTGTTGCTCCGCTGACAATGTGACTACAGTGGATATCTGTGCCATTGAAACGCCTATTTTTCGTCGTATTCGTTGGTGTTGTGTGTGCAGCCAATGGATGAAAGTACAAGTACCATGTGAGTCTAACGTGTACTCGAATCTTGACTTTATTTGAAATTCGCTGAGTTACTGACGGTTTCTCTAGTGCGAGGTGCTCACGCTCAGTCGCGCCATACCCGCTAGCTGGACGATGGTTTTATAACGTTACTGCATGTGCAGCCTAAGGGCGGATACTATCAAGTGAGTTTATAAAGTGAATTCATCATTGCACTGATTGTGACTCAATTTGAACTCCTTTGTGCGACTGACAGTTTTGCTAGTATACGGTGTTCGCGCTCCGCCACGCTCAACCCGCTTGCTGGACGGCTGTTGTTTTGGCGTTGCAGGGTGTGCAGCCCACGGGGGAATTTATCCTGTCAGCTTGAACGTTTTTTCTATATGTGTGAGGCTTTCGGGTGAGAACAGTCGGGTGTATTTAACGTGGGGTCATATTTGACTTTATTTGAACTCCTTTGCATTTTTTATATTCGTTGTGAGAGATATCCTCGCATCGTCGCGCTCAGCCATGGGTGTAGATATTGACTGTTACCGCCGGCGCATTGGAGCGTTCGAAGCGTGCATGCGGCCGCGCCGTGTTCCGCAGCGCTGCCCTCGATACAGCCCGGAAGCGAAATGGGATGTGTTCACTGACTTCTCAGCACGGGTGATGATCTGTACTCTCTCCCTGTGCGTTCTTTGGGGTTACGGGCTGGTTGGAAGGGCAGTCGTCAACTCTACTTGTGTCAGGAGCCTCTATGCTGGAATGTTGGGTCATGATCTGATTGTGTTGCCGCGCACTGAGGTGCTGGGAACATCCGTGTGCTATGTGGTGGACATGAGTGGCATTTTGCTCCAGTGCAACGACGTAGAGCGCAACCCCGGGCCTTGTGAGAAGGAGGATGTTGATAGAATTGTCCAAGGGATGGGTGAAATGATTATGCGAAGAATGGATGAAATGGAAGAAAGGATGAAAGGGAGTATAGACAGAATGAGAAATGACTTAGGTGATTTGGACGCGAAGCTTTCCTCCATTGAAAAGGAACTAGGGGCCATGCGTGACCAAATTAATGATCAAGAAGCAGAAATAGATCTGATCGCCGAAAGTTACAAAAGAATGGAAGAACAAATAGAAGAGCGCGAGATCCGTGACAGGCGGGACAACCTCATTCTGCACGGGGTTCCCGAGGTTGACGGTGAGCGTGAGGACAGCGAGCGAAAGTTCGTGGAGATCGTGAACTCCGTGCTGCAGTCTCCAATCCAAGTTACTGACATTGTTCGCGCTCACAGGCTTGGCACGAGAAGACAGGGAAAATCGAGACCCTTGATCGCCAAAGTTGCCAGAACAGCTGTCAAGTTCTCCATACTCGAACGGAGGAATGAGCTGAAAGTTAAAGGCGTCGGATTATCGGGGGACTTGACACCGAGGCAGCGTCGGGAACTGCAGCAAGCCAGAGAGCAGGGTCTCATTGCCTACTACAAGCGGGGCGTACTTCACACAGAGGCTCGTGTGCCCCGCACTGCCGCCGCTGAGGAAACTGTTGGAGAGAGCGATGCTGGCGACAACGGTGGCCGTAGGCTGCGATCCCACACCAATCCTCGCGGAAGGACCCGCTAGGGGGGTGGCCAAGGCCTCAGAGACAACAGCCCCGCAGGAACAGGTATTCCCTCCAGAATTCTTGCATTGGACTTTGTTAATTTGTTGTGGTGGAATGTGGAGGGCTTAATGAGCAAATTTGATGACCCGGACTTTTGCCATTACTTAGATGATTTTTCTGTTGTTTGTTTGGGAGAAACTTTTGTAGAGAGTATAGATTTATCACAGTTTCTCTCCTCCTTCGATAAGTATATTGCTCCTGCGGTGAAGCTGTCTGCGCGAGGGAGAAGGTCCGGTGGGCTATTATGTCTCATTAAAAAGAATTTGAGTCCCTACTTTCACCTCATTGAATGTTCCTACGATAACATTCTAATATTTCGCGTAGACAAGATTGTGTTTAGGTCTGAAAGAGACGTTGTTGTCCTTTTCGTTTATGCTCCGCCATCTGGCTCACCTTACTATGATGTTGTTAATGAGACGGACGGTATACTATTGCTGCAGAATTGCCTTTCTGATGTAAGTTGCATGCATGATGACTGTAGTCTTCTCCTGTGCGGTGACTTGAATGCGAGGACTTCAAAATGGAATACATCTAGTAACAGCATCTTCGATGTTAGAAATGAAATGTTCTATGAATCTCGGCTATCGCAGGATGATATAGTTAATGATTATGGTCTCGCCTTATTGTCTTTGTGTGCTGCCTTTGACCTTTGTATCTTGAATGGCTACTTGAATGAAAGGGAATCTGGCAAATTTACATTTGTTTCGCCCAACGGCAGCAGTGTCATTGACTACATAATTTCATCGAGAGATCTATTATCATTGTTTAAAAATCTGTCTGTGAGAGAATCTGTCATTTCCCCGCATATGTGCTTGGAGCTGTCGCTCAGAGAATTTGACCATACTGCAAAAGTGGATGAATGTACTAGTGATCTGATTTCTTACACGAAAATAATTTGGGACGAGAATGCAACTGATCAATATGTTAGTAATCTCAGTAGTATCATGATGGAAGCTAGAACTGAGGACATTATATCTGGTGAGCATTTCGACGTCAATGCCGCAACTAACTCTATCTCAACAAGTCTTGTAAGAGCGGCTGATTTTTTAAAGAGAACAATAGTGTATAATAGGAAATTTAGATATTGTAGAGGATGGTATGATAGAACCTGTAGGGAGGCAAAGAAGAATGCTCGAAAAAAACTAAGACACTATTTACATAGGAACACAGAAGAGAACAGGGCAGCTTACATTACATCTAGGAATAAATATAAACAATTAATTAGAAAGACAAGGTCTACGTATAGGCGTTCCGTGAGTGAAATGTTGACTAGCAGTGTCCATGACTCCCAGAGATTTTGGAAAGAAGTTAAGACGCTTAATGTGAGATCCAGTGCGATTAAAATTTCTCCGGAGATGTGGTATGAACATTTTAAAAACCTCTTTTCTTCTCCGAACTCTGTCCCAGACGACTACATTAATTTGTCTCGTGATCTTCCAAGCTGCAATGACACTAACGGTGTACTTGACTCTCCTATATCTGAGGAAGAGGTTTTGGTTGCTCTGTCTCGTATGAAGAAAGGGAAGGCGGCAGGGACTGATTTGATCATAGGAGACATGCTACGGAGTGCACGACATTTACTTCTACCTTTCCTGCTACGATTGTTCAACGAAATTTTTGCGTCAGGTGTATTTCCTCAGCTTTGGTCAGAGTCAATTATTCATCCTGTACATAAGAGTGGGGACTTTGACTCTCCCGATAACTATCGAGGAATAGCTCTAACCAGTATACTTAGTAAGGTGTTTGTCCATATTTTGAACAAAAGATTGCTTTCTTGGGTTGAAATGAATGGCTTACAAAGAGAGGAACAGGCTGGCTTTCGGCGTGGCTACTCCACGATAGACAATATTTTTGTTTTGTATGGCATTGTGCAGAAATGTCTTAGCAGGCAAAGAAAAGTGTATGTATGTTTTGTTGATTTTAGAAAAGCCTTCGATTCAGTCAAACGCCATGTTTTGTGGGACATTCTACAAAGAAATGGGGTTCAAGGGAGATTACTCAAAATTCTCAGAGCAATGTACGACTCGGTACAATACTGCGTACGCGGCACTCAGGGACAGTCCCAGTTCTTCGAAAGTTTAGTGGGATTGAAGCAGGGCTGCAAAATCAGTCCTCTTTTGTTCTCAATTATGGTCAATGAGTTAATAGAGAAAGTTTCTGTTAATGCAAAACACGGTGTACAACTCATGCCAAATACACCCAGCTTGAGTATACTTCTGTTCGCGGATGATGTCGCGGTCTTTTCGGATACTGCAATGGGTCTACAAAACCAGCTTAACTGTTTAAAGAATGCCTCTAATACGTTAGGCCTGACAATAAATACTGCTAAGACAAATGTTGTTATATTTCGGTCAGGAGGTTACATAGCTTCCCATGAGAAATGGTACCTTGGTGAAGAAGCAATCAAAATAACAAATGCATACAAATATCTGGGTGTTAAGTTTACTCCTAAACTTTGTGTTCGTAACACTCAGAAGGATCTGGCCTGTAGAGCTAAAGCTGCTCTGACTATTATGATTAGAACCTTAAGGAAGATCACTCATGTTCCTGCTGCTGTATTTTTCAAGCTGTTTGATGCTCAAATTCAGCCCATTCTGTTGTACGGGGCAGAGGTTTGGGGAGTTCATGAATGCGAAGCCATTGAAGGTGTTCATCTCCATGCTATAAAGTCATTTTTGAATGTTTCATCAAGAACCCCTAATTTAATGTGCTATGGTGAAACGGGACGATTTCCTTTGTACATAAATGCTGTTTTAAGGAGTATAAAGTACTGGCTGAAGATTCTGAAGATGGACAATGACAGACTACCTAAAAGAGTTTATCGCATGATGTGTAGTCTTCCTCACAATTGCGTCTCATGGGCTATGATGGTAAAGGATTTGTTGCTCAAGTTTGGATTTGAAAGTGTTTGGATGGATCAGTCCACTGCAAATGATCGTGTCTTCATTAAATGCCTTCGAGACAGACTTATAGATCATTTCCGTATACAATGGATGGAAAACTTGAACGGAAGTAACAGATATATTTTCTACAAAGAAATAAAAAATCAGTGTGTGGTGGAAAAATACCTCAGTTGTATCGATAAAAAGGTTTTCAGAGATGTTTTCGTCCGCTTTAGAATGGGCATCACTGATTTGTACATACATAGACGAAGATATATGAAGCAACCATATGATTTGTTATGTCCATTGTGTAGAGAAAAAGAGGAGGATGAATTTCATTTCATGTTGGAATGCCCAGCTCTGCAGGACTTGAGGGAACGTTACTTGTTGGTACATCTTTTGCCACATACTGAAAATCCAATGAAAACTCTTTTAAGCAATGAAAATGACACTATATCCAGAGCGGCAAGTGTTTATCTGTACAAAGCCTTTAGTCTAAGAGATTTGGCTGTAAATTCACCGGAATGTAACGCGTTCTATTTGGATTAATAGGTAGACATACGTACGTATGTGATGTAATGTCGGCACAGATGTTCCACTTGATGTATTTCCATATGCTTAATGTGTATTGCTTGCTTTGATTTGGAAAAGGCCGGAGGCCTACCCAATAAACCATTCGTTCGTTTGTTCGTTCTCTCTCTCTCTCTCTCTCTCTCTCTCTCTCTCTCTCCCCGTACCCGGGTTTCTTATCCTCGTCTTCGTGTCAGACACCTGCTGTTTTGTTTGTTCAGTCAGACTCAGTCAGCTTGTTGTAAACCTCGCGTTTTGCTGAATCCAGTATGGCGCGCTCTATCTCCCTGCATACTGGGATTGATGCATTGCTTGCTTGCTTGCTTGTTTCAATTCTTCATAGCTTCTTCACTTGTGTCCTGCTTATTCATCAGTTCATGCACAGTCAGTCTCTCGCAGGTAATTCTGTGACTCGAAATTTTCCATCTGCATTGCCCTCTGTGGACTTGGGGGTAAGAATAGACCCACCGTTGGTTGGGGGTAAGAATAGGCCCATCGTGGGTTGGGGGTAAGAATAGACCCATCGTGGGTTGGGGGTAAGAATAGACCCACGGTGGGTTGGGGGTAAGAATAGACCCATCGTGGGTTGGGTAAGAATAGACCCACCGGTGGTTTGGTAAGAATAGACCCACCGGTGGTTTGGTAAGAATAGACCCACCGGTGGTTTGGT
Source organism: Theodoxus fluviatilis (assembly GCA_034096865.1). Taxonomy (NCBI): domain Eukaryota; kingdom Metazoa; phylum Mollusca; class Gastropoda; order Cycloneritida; family Neritidae; genus Theodoxus; species Theodoxus fluviatilis. The sequence continues at coordinate 76,095 of JAWQFJ010004141.1, forward strand.
AAGAATAGACCCACCGGTGGTTTGGTAAGAATAGACCCACCGGTGGTTTGGTAAGAATAGACCCACCGGTGGTTTGGTAAGAATAGACCCACTGGTGGTTTGGTAAGAATAGACCCATCGGTGGGTTGGGGGTAAGAATAGACCCATCGTGGGTTGAAGGTAAGAATAGACCCATCGTGGGTTGGGGGTAAGAATAGACCCATCGTGGGTTGGGGGTAAGAATAGACCCACGGTGGGTTGGGGGTAAGAATCGACCCACTCGTCTCCGTACGCGATTCGTTAAGAGGCAAATAACGCTAGAGATTCTGAGCGAGCCTCGTAAGTCCAATATCGAGGAACAAGAAAGGGGGTAGTGGTGGAGGCGGGGGTTGGTGGCGGATGGGGGTGGGGTGGGTGGGTGGGTGGGTGGGTGGGTAACAGAGGGGTGGAAGGAAGACTGCTGGAGGCAAGATCCAATAGTGGACATGTCTATACGGTCCTCCTCCCTTCTTCATCTCCTCCACTTTTGTACCTGTACTCTCTCTCTCTTTCTCTCTATCTCTCTCTATCAATCTCTTTCTATCTCTCTCTCTTTCTCCCTCTCTATCAATCTCTCTCTTTCTCTCTCTCTCTCTCTGTCCCTGTCTCTCTATCTGTCTCTATCAATCTCTCTCTTTCTCTTTCTCTCCCCCCACCCCTCTCTCTCTCTCTCTCTCTCTCTCTCTCTCTCTCTCACTCTCACTCTTGCTCCCCCAAAAGGTGTTGTCTAGACACTCGGCAGCCGTCATTGAGGAGTCACGGTCACTAGCACAGGAAATGAAGGGATCTGGGAAGGAGGAGGTGGGCGTCTCTCCTGAGAGACTCGAGCTCTCTAAGGCACTGCAGACTTTCACACCTCCCTCCCACCGACCCTAGGCCAATGAACCCCCATGAGAAGCACCGGGAGGGGTGAGAAGGGGCAAGGTGGGGGCATAGAGATGAGGCGAGGGTGGGTAGAGGGACACACCCAAGGAGCGGGGCGAAGTCCCCTCTGTGCGGACCACTGTTTGCCCAGTCGGTCAGTTCGATAGAGAGAAGTGGGGACATCCATCCCTGACCCACCCACCCCCTCCTTGTCCTGCTCTCCTCCCGATGTCCATCCCCACCCCCCTGCCCTCTCTACAGCCTCTCCTGGCACATGGGACCCCCTCTCCTCTTGACTTTCTCTTCATTCCCATTCCATTTCTCACTGCCACTGATGACTCTGGTCTCTTCTGGATCCCATCCCGCCAGGCCTCTTTCTCCCTCCAGCCCTGACTGTCTCCAGTCTCTGGAACTCTCTCTTCCTGCACCATCTCCACAGTCTCTGGAACTCTCTCTTCCTGCCCCGTCTGTACAGTCTCTGGAACTCTCTCCTCCTATCCTCTCTCCACAGTCTCTGGAACTCTCTCTTCCTGCCCCATCTCCACAGTCTCTGGAACTCTCTCTTCCTGCCCTGTCTCCACAGTCTCTGGAACTCTCTCTTCCTGCCCTGTCTCCACAGTCTCTGGAACTCTCTCTTCCTGCCCTGTCTCCACAGTCTCTGGAACTCTCTCTTCCTGCCCTGTCTCCACAGTCTCTGGAACTCTCTCTTCCTGCCCTGTCTCCACAGTCTCTGGAACTCTCTCTTCCTGCCCTGTCTCCCTCTCTTCCTGCCCTGTCTCCACAGTCTCTGGAACTCTCTCTCTTCCTGCCCTGTCTCCACAGTCTCTGGAACTCTCTCTTCCTGCCCTGTCTCCCTCTCTTCCTGCCCTGTCTCCCTCTCTTCCTGCCCTGTCTCCCTCTCTTCCTGCCCTGTCTCCACAGTCTCTGGAACTCTCTCTTCCTGCCCCATCTCCACAGTCTCTGGAACTCTCTCTTCCTGTCCTGTCTCCACAGTCTCTGGAACTCTCTCTTCCTGCCCTGTCTCCACAGTCTCTGGAACTCTCTCTTCCTGCCCTGTCTCCACAGTCTCTGGAACTCTCTCTTCCTGTCCTGTCTCCACAGTCTCTGGAACTCTCTCTTCCTGCCCTGTCTCCAGTCTCTGGAACTCTCTCTTCCTGCCCTGTCTCCACAGTCTCTGGAACTCTCTCTTCCTGCCCTATCTCTGCAGTCCCTGGAACTCTCTCTTCCTGCCCTGTCTCCACAGTCTCTGGAACTCTCTCTTCCTGCCCTATCTCTGCAGTCCCTGGAACTCTCTCTTCCTGTCCTGTCTCCACAGTCTCTGGAACTCTCTCTTCCTGACCTGTCTCCACAGTCTCTGGAACTCTCTCTTCCTGCCCTGTCTCCACAGTCTCTGGAACTCTCTTTTCCTGCCCTGTCTATACAAGCTTAGGATCTGGAGCCCTCTCCTTCAATCGTGACTGTCTATAATGTGTATAGTCACTGGAACTCGCTCATTCAGTCTGACTATCAGTGCGTGTGTGTGTCTGCATGCGCGCGCGCGCGTGTGTGTGTGTGTGCGTGTGCGCCTGTGTGTGCATATGCATGCCTATGTGCTCATTTCTTCTGTCCAGTCCAGTCCAATGTTGACAGCAGTCGTCGCGGTACAACAGGAGTGTTGATAAAGGGTTAACTGGCAAAGGTACTTTTTTAAAAAGAAAGCTCGACCTTCCACCCACTGATGGACGCTGATGCCAAGCGCTTTTAACCCCTGATCATCGGGCTCCTCTTACCACGACTTCAACAAGACCGCAGCTCCCCAGGAAGCATACCACCAGGCTGAGGACAAACGCACTTAAATTGTCCTGTAAAAAATTTCCAGCTCAGTACTCACAGGTACCCGGTTTTACTCCTGGGTGGGGGAAAATAATATGCGAGAGAAGCATTTTGCTTAAAGATATATACACTGGGATCCGCGCAGTTTCAAACATCGCACCTACTAGCTGCAAGCGACGGGGGGTCGAGCGCTCTAACCCAGCAATCGCAGAGTCCTTTATGTGTCACAGAGACTGCCAGATAGTCATTTTGTGTCACCGAGATTGCCAGATAGTCACTTTGTGTCACAGAGACTGCCAGATAGTCATTTTGTGTCACAGAGACAGCCAGATAGTCATTATGTGTCACAGAGACTGCCAGATAGTCATTTTGTGTCACAGAGACTGCCAGATAGTCATTTTGTGTCACAGAGACTGCCAGATAGTCATTATGTGTCACACAGACTGCCAGATGGTCATTCTGAGCCACTGTGCCTGCTAGATGGTCACTGTTCACAGAGACTGCCAGATGGTCATTCTGAGCCACAGTGACTGCTAGATGGTCACTCTTTGTCACAGAGACTGCCAGATGGTCACTATATGTCACAAAGACTGCCAGATGGTCATTATGTGCCACAAAGACTGCCAGATGGTCATGCTTTGCCACAGAGACTGTCAGACAGTCACTCTGTGTCACAGAGACTGCCAGATGGTCATTCTGTGTAACAAAGACTGCCAGATAGTCATGCTGTGCCACAGAGACTGTCAGATAGTCACACTGTGTCACAGAGACTGCCAGATAGTCACGCTGTGCCACAGAGACTGCCAGATAGTCACTCTGTGCCACAAAGACTGCCAGATAGTCACGCTGTGCCACAAAGACTGCCAGATAGTCACGCTGTGCCACAAAGACTGCCAGATAGTCACTCTGTGCCACAGAGACTGCCAGATAGTCTCCGTCACCGTTTGGTTACGAGATCTAGTCCTGGTAGTCGTTTTGTGGTCTAACTAATTCTCAGAAACCATTGTAAAGGTACAGAAACTCTTTTTTGTATTGCGACTTTTTCACCCATTGAAGAGTTCTCAAACCGCACACATTTTCTCTCTAGTCATCGGGCAATTTCATTGTCACTGCAATACCATTTTGACGTCCTGGGAAGCGCGCATGCAACCAACATGCTGTGTACGAACGCATCAGGGTTGTTAACTTTCACAGTTTTCCATCCCAAGTCATAAGTAGACGCTACTTTCATTGGGAGAAGAAAGAGAGTTAACTCACCCCTCGCTTTCTGGTGACATACCACAACAGTCGCTGTCTCCGCACACTTGTTCACAACTCTAGCTGAGCTAGTGACGTCACGATATCATGCCAGATGGTTGTGTTGTTCCCCATTGTGCGGAAAAATCTGCTGGAGGACAGTTATTCCACACAATCCTGAACTTTGCAAGAAATGGATAACTGCTTTCCAGCGCGATCGTCTGCAACTTTAGTCAGCAACGGAGATAAATCAGGCGAGAAATCGCAACAGTTTGTCCACAGAGTTTGTGTTGATGACTCAATTCTCAATGAGTTTAGATTTACGTTCATACAATTTTCCTTTCTTCTCCTTCAAAAGTGTAGGATGCATACTTTTTTAATGACGACTTCGGCATCTTGAAGCTCTATTAATAGCAGGGCCTTTTGTTTGCCAAGGGACGATACTCTCACCGTGGTCCCCATTTCCTCACAAATTCCACCGTCTGCTTCGTACACAGTCAAAGAAGACCATTGGCTGCGCTTCCCATAACATTGACTGAAGAACTGAGGGCTGTTCAATTTGAGTTACCTCCCGTAATCTCCCCTTTTTTCCAACACGCGGCTTCTTCATCGCAGTCGATACAATTGGCGAAATGCCCGTATGAATGAACTCCAACGGAATTATCCGTGACTGCCGCAGACGTAAGAAACCTGTAGACGTCCAGACTGCAGAGCGAGTGAGGCCGGGGCAATTAGAGTTCACTCCCCCTTGATAACCCGCTTTTATTTCACCTTACTCGAAAACGGCGGCTTCACACAGTTGTCTCCCTTACTAAGTGTATTGCTTTCTACACGTGCGTCTGCGGGGCGCCGTTACACTCATCCAACCATTTTCACCGAGGCGAAGAACACGCAGGAGAGAGAGGTTGCCAGAGATCTCTGCACTGTCATAGTTAAAATAAAAATGGCTGACAAGAGGGAAATCAGCAAAACTTTCTCACAAGAACGACGCAGCTTCCCCCCCTCCCCCTCCCCAACCCCCCCCCCCCCCCAGTCCTCTGTGCCAGCATGGACGCACGTGCGTACATATGAGTGTAGATGTGGGGTTCCGTGGCCGAGTGGTCAGCGCGCTTGACCTGCAGTCGCTTGCGGCTGGTGGGTGCGGTGTTCGAAGCTGCGCGGATTCTAGAGTTGCATCCTTGAGCAAGGTGCTTCACTCACATTGCTTCTCCCCACCCAGGAGTAAAACGGGTACCTGTGAGGGCTGAGCTGAAAAACTGTGAAAGCTGACTTTGGCGCGCTCATCCGCAGCCTGGTTGCATGCTCCCCAGGGAGTTGAGATGGAGTTTGGTTGATGAAAAGAGGCAGCCCATTGACCAGGGGGTAGATGTGTGCGGTCTGAGCATCCATCAATGGGTGGAAAAGATGCAACAAAAACAGCTCCTTTACCTTTCTCTTTAAATGTCAAAGGGAATGGTGTGGTTTTATATAGATACTTATTACCCATGTCTGAAGCTCAAATCACTCTCCACTGTGAAGGAGAAAAAAAGGATCTAAGCGAGAAAGGCTTGCTGTAGCGAAGAGGAATGAGACACGTCCTGAACCTGGGTCTTCGTGGATATGGGCTGACAACATGAGATGGATGGCAAGGATTTTAGGTTCAGGAATGGTCATCCCACCGAACAATAGACTGGAGCGGGAAAAAGCCTCTGTAAGCAGATCGGCCTTGGCACCTAGGAAGGGGAGTGCTGACAGATCAGTGGCACGAACGGATGAAGCGGAATCAAGAGGGTCACACACAGAGAAGGAGGAGGAGGAGGAATAGTCCCGGGAAGAACGAGGAGGAGGAGGAGGAGGAGGAGGAGGAGGAGGAGTCGCAGTCGCGGGAAGAACGAGGAGGAATAGTCGCGGGAAGAACGAGGAGGAATAGTCGCGGGAAGAACGAGGAGGAGGAGGAGGAATAGTCGCGGGAAGAACGAGGAGGAAAAGGAGGAATAGTCGCGGGAAGAACGAGGAGGAGAAGGAGGAATAGTCGCGGGAAGAACGAGGAGGAGGATAAGGAGGAGGAATAGTCGCGGGAAGAACGAGGAGGAAAAGGAGGAATAGTCGCGGGAAGAACGAGGAGGAATAGTCGCGGGAAGAACGAGGAGGAAAAGGAGGAATAGTCGCGGGAAGAACGAGGAGGAGGAGGAGGAATAGTCGCGGGAAGAACGAAGAGGAAAAGGAGGAATAGTCGCGGGAAGAACGAGGAGGAGGAGGAGGAATAGTCGCGGGAAGAACGAGGAGGAGGAGGAATAGTCGCGGGAAGAACGAGGAGGAGGAGGAGGAATAGTCGCGGGAAGAACGAGGAGGAGGAGGAGGAGGAGGAGGAGGAGGAGGAATAGTCGCGGGAAGAACGAGGAGGAGGAGGAGGAGGAGGAATAGTCGCGGGAAGAACGAGGAGGAGGAGGAGGAGGAGGAGGAGGAGGAGGAGGAATAGTCGTGGGAAGAACGAGGA
>JAWQFJ010004141.1:87500-152419 GCA_034096865.1 Theodoxus fluviatilis
ACTGCTACGTGATATCGTGTGACAGACATTGCTAGTAATCGTGCACTGCGGACAGTCCATTACTGGATTCCAGTTTTGTTGTGTTTGTGTTTGTGTTCATTTCGTCGCGTTTCTTTCCATTGTAATGGGCTGGCATAGCCTAAACAATAAATATTTCGTTCGTTCGTTCGTTCTCTTTTTTCTTTCTCTCTCTCTCTCTCTCTCTCTCTCTCTCTCTCCCTGTTACATAACCGTCCCCTTGATTTTTCTGAACTAGGGGTATGAATTAAATTTTCTTCCAGATTAGGAACGGCTATGAACCTTAATAATTCACTTGGCTCAATAATTGATTATATGCCTCATGCCATGCACAAAATCACTAACAAACAAAGGTTATTCTGAACAGAACTATTTCTTTAATGTATAATAAAGATATTCCAACTAGCAATATAAATGTACCACTACTAATGGTTAATAAACACAATGAATTAATTGGCTAATGGATTCAATTGGTTGCAACCACGAAAATAAAGAAACAGAGTTCAGTCTTCGAATTTTCACTTTTCAGTTAATGTTCATCATTGAGGAGAGGGTTTCCTTCACGAAAGTTCAGTTCGTTGGTTTAAAGTTCTTTTCACATTCACAGGGGGGATGAGGACAGAGAGAGAGAACAGGTGCAAATCTACTCATCCATTTTTGTTGTATGGTGGCAGACTTGTTGCAGAGGGCATGGTCGAATCTCTCCACATTGAAACTTCTGCACACATTGCCGGGAAGGGTCGCTTCGCCTCCTGTAACCGCCAGGCGTGGACGGGAGTGGAATAGATCTCACTTCTCTGAGATCCAGAGCCGAACTGACTTGCCAATTTCTCCCTGCTGTCCACCGTCTCTCGTTATCACCGGCTGTCATCAGCCGTCCGTGTGAGGCAGTGCCAGGCCGTCCGAAAAACTCCGTCTCTATGAACTTTCGAGGAAGGGTCAGGCGTGCTTATTGTCCCGGCGATGATGACTTAACAATGAACAATGGCCCCCTCTCCCTGGAGCCGTCCTCCCCTCCTCCTATCATTGCACCATCAAGTCTTTCTCAGTTTCTGTCTCTCTCTCCTAGGGTGTAATTCATGAACGTGGACTTTCAGCGTGGTCTTAGAGTAGCCTTAGACTACTGTCGCTGGTCTCGCGCTACTGTCGTAGTCTACAATTCATGAACGTGGACTGTTGTAGTCTACAATTCATGAACGTGGACTTTGGTTCAGTCGACAAACTGAACTGCGGACTACGGTGGTCCAAGGATTTGTTGGACTACACACCAAAGTCCAAGCCTGCTGCGAAATTAAATGGCCGACCTGTGTACGGTTATGCAAAGAAATCGCTGTATTTTGGGACACTGGATACCCATCGAAAGAAAATGTAAGCCATGAACAGCATTAAATTATCAAAGCTGCATGTTGATTGCATCAATAGGTCGTGAAAGAGCTGACATTTTACAGTTGGGAATGAAGGTTGCCGAGCATCTCAAGCTTCGCGCACTTCTATTTATAGCTGATGCGCGAACCGCTGCGACACCAGTAAACATTGTTGTCCTTGAACCTGCCTGCTGTTGTTGACATTGGGAACAATACTAGTGTTGTCTGATGCTATGAAAACGATACATTAAAATTGCATCTGTGTTATGAAAACACTGCTCAGATTAAATTGCTTTATTTTTGGTAACTGAGAAAATGTGTGATGATCGCCAGGGTTTCACGAGTTTGATGGGAAAAGTGCGAGGTGAGGCTGATCGAGTGTGTGTGTGTGTGTGTGTCACTGTCTGTGTATATTTTTCCTCATCAAGACAGATTTTTGTTTCATCCCTTCCTTACTGAATTTCAATGGTTCTCACTTGGAAATCCTGCCATATTGTAAAACTTGATCTTCTGCTCGTTTCCTTCTTGCTGATGAACTTAATAAATGGTGATACACACACACACACTCGAGCCAGCCTCAGCTCGCTCTTCATTTGTCACGTTCTCTCATGCTGTCCCTTTTCTTTTGTTTGCTTGGGCTGTGTGTATGCTGCTGTTCATGTATCCGTATCTTGCTGACACCACTTTTATGATAGCTACGGATTCCCGCTTCATGAAATCGGGGCTTTTCTTTGAGGTTTTGCTACCGATCGTGGCTGACAGTTTTGATGGGAAGTTTGAAGCGGTACGCTATGTGCCTGAGGCTTGAGTGTGTGTGTGTGTGTGTATGTGTGGGTGTGACACTGTGTGACACCTCATTCTGAAAATAAACCACAGACTAGGTCAATCAGTCCCAGCCTTTCAAGTCAACATATTTTTCCTCATCAAGACAGATTTTTGTTTCATCCCTTCCTTACTGAATTTCAATGGTTCTCACTTGGAAATCCTGCCATATTGTAAAACTTGATCTTCTGATGGTTTGCCTCTTCCTGCTGAACTTAATAAACGGTGACACACACACACACACACACACACACACACACACACACACACACACACACACACACACACACTCCAGTCTCAGCTCGCACTTCATTTGTCACCTACTCCGACGCTGTCTGTCTTCTTTTGTTTGCTTGGGCTGTGTGTATGCTGCTGTTAATGTATCTGTACCTTGCTGACACCGCTTTTATGATAGCTACGGATTCCTGCTTCGTGAAATCGGAGCTTTTCTTCGAGATTTTGCTACCGATTGTGGCTGACCTTTTTGACGGGAAGTTTGAAGCGGTACGCTATGCGCTTGTGCACTGGGCGGAATCCCTGGGACTTCCACCTTATTCTGAAAATAAACCATAGACTAGGTCAATCAGTCCCAGCCTTTCAAGTCAACACCCAGTCTGGGTTTGTGAATCATAGACTCGCTGAGTCCCAGACTAGTCCCAGACTAGCAGTGGTCTGGGACTACTCTGGGACTCAAAAGTTCAAGACCAGTGCAGTGCTCTGGAAAGTCCACGTTCATGAATTACACCCCTGACTACTAATGCCTTGGCAGTTTTCTCTTCCAGTGTATTTTGATAACTGCTCCAGCATTATTGCATCAGCCTTTTTCTTGTCTCCATAAGTGTATGCAAAGTTGTGCTCTTTACAGATTTCATCAAGTTCATTTACTGGTGGACCATTGTCTAATGGATTGCCAGGCCCACAGTAGTTGTATCCAGGTAAAGTTAATCTTTTCTTTAATAACAGAGGTAACATGGCTTTGTGAATGTCTATTGCACCTCCTTCCTTGTGAGGCAAGAATTTTGTTTTTCTAGAATCAAAGACAGAACACAGTGATCTAGCTATTTTCTTACCATTTTTGGTTGTTCCTAAAGTGACATTTTTAGAATCTGTAACTACTTTACACTTCAGACAGTATGATTTCATACTTATATATACTTCACAATCTTTTTGCATAATCATTTATTATACTTCTCTTTACCATGCTAGGCCTAAGAGTAAATTGGAGTAAAATTTCCATCGGTGTTTTCCCCATTGCCCTGTTTTTGATGTAAAACACACTGTAATAACCACACATGACAGAATCTAGGTTCTGAATTTGAGCTGCATTATACACAATTCCTTTTTGCTTTTTCTAATGTAGCTTATAACCACATCAGGTGGAGGAACACCAAATGGGTCAAAATATTCATACTTCTTAGAATCGGTGTGCATTGCAACCCAGTGTGTCCCAGGCCCATCAAAGTAGTCTTGCAGATTGATGACCATGCATTCATTTTTAGCAGGGTTTGCTGGTAACATGTCTTTGGAAAAGGCTCCTGTGTAGTTTTTTTACAGACTATAACATACGATCAATGTCACTATTAGTTAATGGGTTCCAGGGAGGACCAGACCTCTGGCTGCCCAAGTTCCTGGCAGGACCAACCCCCTTGCTGTCTTTTTTTTTTAATCCTTTACCCCCCAAAAGACTTGGTAGACAAGCTCATGCAAGACTGGCAAGAAGCATAGGCAAGAAATCTCCCATCTTGCTCATTTGAGCTTTAGACATAGTTAGGTCAAGACCTTTATTTAGTTTCCTGTGCTTACTTATTTTTGCAATTTGTCGGTTTGTTAGCATTAACTTGTCTGTACCAGTGAGTTGACTAGGGCTAAGTCTAAGCTTTATGGCAGTTTTCTTGCTGAGACCCTCAGCTATCTTTTTCTTTTGATTTGTTGTAAGACTGATTGAATATTCTCAATACATTTATATAATCGTATATTATATTCTATATGAATAGAATGAGTATATTTACAGAAGTGCTCCAAGTAAGGAGATTCTGTTAAAGGGTGAATTTGGCCCCAGAAGAAGCCCTTTTCCTCGTCTACCTCCTTGGCCAGCCACTGCCTTGCTTGTGGCCCCATGAGTTGCTCCTGAGGCGGCAGCTAATCCCAATGAGGGTAAAACACTTTTAAGAATAGTTGGACCAACCCTAGCAATGAGTGAGGCAAGAGTACTCAGAAAAACACCCTGTTTTTGCATTTGAGTTTTAAACAGCTTTAGAGTGAAAACTTTTTTGCTTTTTTTTTAGTTTGCCAATCTGAGTTTTTGTAAGTTCTAGTGTTTCTGCACCAACCATTTGGGATTTGTTTATTGAAATAGTCACACCAGTCTTATTTAGGTGTGCCTTTTTAATTTCTTCTCTTTGAGCATTAGTAAGTGAAATCCAACACCTTTGTAAGTCATTATTATACATTATACTAATACATTTTACAAACATAGTGAGTACAATTTAATAAATCTTATACAATAACATTCATTTGCCCTTGAAGTGCAGTCGCAGTGAGGTATCTGTCACTCAATATGACTGTATATACATAGTAGCTTGCATCTATCCCATTAAACTGAAAGTTTCCACCCAATTGCCAATTGATTTCAACATCAGCTGGGGAACCAATCAGCTGGTCTACATGTTTTGATACATCAATATGAATGATTGGATACAAACTTGCAAATTCTTCTACACCGATAGAGCTCCCTGTATCTGTATCCTGATATTTATTCACAGCTTCTTGGTACATCATATAAGATCTGCTGTAATTTCTCCTGGCTTCATCAAAATGAGTGATGAGTGCTCTCTCAGGATACTGCAAGCTGTTTACCCTGACAAATATTTGTTTCAGCTTGGCATGATCAAAGACCATGTTATTAGCTTCTTGGCTGTTGTCTCGACCATCAGCTTGAAATGCAATGAATATATGCAGAGGCAATTGCTCACTCTGCTGTGTTGTGACTCTCCAAGATGGGCTAAGTTCTGTACTGGTATATTGCTGTCTGTAAACTCTCATCTGCTCAAAATACATCTTTTTCATCATTCCACTGGCAAGTTTGGTTTCCAGATCAGCCAAGTAACCCAAATTAGGTTACACTTTTAGCATCCACAAACTTATATGGGATATCTTGAATTTCCCAGCATCAACACCTTTCTGTCTGTGAATGTAGTTGTTAGAATTAGCTCTGTCCAAAAGGAGACTGTTCTTTATTCCTCTTGTAATACTTGTGACATCTCTGCACAGTCCAAACACACTACCCAGAGGTAGAAAACACAAATCTCCTTGTTTCCTGCTGTGAGGAGGTTTCTCATTTTAAACCCTGAATTGTAGTTATCTCTTCTGAGATTTCCCAAAGCAGTTCTCAATTCAGCTCTGGTTGTGTGATCAACACTTGCTCTATTTGCAGCAGTATTGAATTCTCTTCTAACACTGCAACCATTTCCAGAGTCTTTGTACCACACCATATTACTTGCACTTGACTTGTTGTAATCATCTGAAAAACTAACCAGATTCATGATGGTAGAAGCCTGAGGCAGATACAGAGATACCTGTTCTACTTGCTGGTCATTTAGATGCAATTCTGCTGTATGAGAGAGGGACCATCCATTATTTACCAATGCGACATTATCTCCAGCATTGTAAATATTGTTATCATTTTTAACCAGTTTTCCTCTCACTTCCAGAAATACTTTGTGTGGGAGAAGGAACACATCCAAGTCTCTTGTTTTCAGAATGTGCCTTCCATCTTTATCCATGTTGGCTGAGCCTCTCAGTAGGTACTCAACATATTCAAATTTCTTAATAGAGTCATCAACAACTGGATCCTAAAAGAGGTCCAAGTACGGAGACTTAATTTTTGGCATATATTGTATATACATTTTTTATTATTTGTTAGGAGCAACATTTGTAGTGTTAGGAGTACACTACTGTAGATACTCCATCATCAAGAATGTATCTTTTATCATCAAAACATGACAGACTTGTCTTGTTTATCTTATACGTTCTCAACTGATGAAGTTCAGATCTAATCCTCTGCATTGTGTGACGTGTTTGGGTTTTAGTAAAAAGAATGCTTTTGTAATCATCATGGCGAACTCTGTTTTTAATTACTTTTTTCACACCTTTCGCTGTGTGGTGGAGTGGAATGAGGCATAATGATAGCAGAGCGCAGATATGAGACAAAATCGTAGCTGCTTTCACTTTATTAACCCATGGGTACAGGAGCTCCTGGCTGGTCTGAGGCCTGATGATAATGGCCTGGACTAACCCAAGGCTGTGGTGGCAGTGGTCTGTCTAGACCATGGGGGCAGTGGTCTCTCTAGACCGTGGAGGCAGTGGTCTCTCTGGCTGTGTGCCGTCTCCCCCTTAACAAGGGAATGCACGGACCTCACAAGTGCCTGGTGTGGATTATTTCACAGATCTTAACCCTGGTTCCCGGGTTGTGCTACTATTTGGCAGAAAGGAGAGATTCCTTAATTTAACTTACTTTGAAATGACTTCTTACAAATGTTGCCTCATTCAGCATAATCCAATCTATTGAATGACTCAGACGCCCTTGCAAGTACCTGTCTCACTTGAGGGAAAACATCAGATTTATACTCAAAATGTTTTAATTCAGATGCCAGAGTGGGAGAAAGGCTCACTAGCCAGAGGTCACGCTAATGCAACAAGTGACTGACAGGGCAGCTGCACTACCAATCAGACCATAGTAGAGGAGGGGGTCACAGAGCGGTCAGCTGGTCAGCTTGTCTTATAAAAAGGATGGGGAAATGGAGGGGGGTTTGAGAGAGGTCTGACACAGAGAGATCTGACACACAGGATATGGGGTGGTAGGGAGAGACAGAAGCAGGGATAACTGAATAGAGGATGAACACAGTAGATGTACAATACACTTGGTGCTAGGTGTACCTCATCACAGCTGTTTTCCCATTCTTTCCTGCTGCTGTGATATACAAATACATCTTGCTGTTTAACCCTAGAAACTCTACAATAGGTATTCCTGCTGCCTCGTCTTTAAACTTTCCAATCACTTTTTTGTTGCTGTCATTCATATAGGAACTGTCTGGTTTGTAATCTGAATTATCAAAAATATCTTTGTGCTCCCAGAAGTCTTTGTACACGTCTTCTGTCTTCATATGATAATTATGTGGGTGAATCAGTGTCAGTGAAAAGTAACTGTGCTTGACTATCGTATTTTCCCTTGATGAAGTTATAATGGAAATCATACATCAAATACTTTGACAAATCAAGAATGCACTTGCCAACATATGTGGGTCTGTTTAGATCCAAGCTTTTGTTTTCTTCTATGAATGGCTACAAGATTCTCACTAAATATTTTTGAAGTGATGTAGCTTGGTCGAGCCACCCACTTAAGCAGGGCACTCTGATCTGCAACAAGTTTGACATCAATTCTTTTTCTCAAGTTTTCCATCGTCTTCCCAAATACAGCATTGTTCATCAGTTTTAAAAAGTCATTTTCAAAAGAATTCTTAGCTTGCTGTCTCTTCTCAGTATTAAAGTTGATATATTCTTTCAGCCAAGGCGATTGCCTAAACCTGAGCACTCTATGTACCTTAGTCACTTTCAAACTCAAATCTAAATACATATGCAGATTCCTGTAGTGAACAACATACTTTCCATTTTTCCTCAGATTTGGAACCAACTTTTTTACGGTTCCTACTGAACACTGAAACTTACCTTGGAGTTTTTTGCAGTACAATGAAAGATCTGCCTCATTAATTGTAATTTGTTCTGGAGCAAGAGGGTAATCATTGTGTAGTTTATGTAATTCCTTTGGATATTCCAGATCCACCTCCAAGATAATACCATACTTGCTTTTGTCTGTAAATTTACTCAGGTCAATATTATCAATTTCAGCAAGCCACTTGAACTGACCAGTAGGCAAGCTCTAACGCATTTCCCACCCGTACAAGTTGTTTGCATTTAGGTAAGCAATGCATGAGGTTTCCAACTTTGGGTTGTATTCAGGTTAATACTTGTTGTTAGCTTTAGCATACCTGTGAGCAATGTAACTAACTCCACCTCTAAGTTCCTTTTCAATAAATTGATACATGTCAACATCACTAAGTAACTGAAACTCAATGCCAGTCATTTTCAAACACGCATCCCAGCTTAACCCAGGACATGTAAAATAAAGACAAGGATCTAATCTGTAGTACATTAATCAGGTTTCTCTAAAGTTTTCAAAGACATCTGTTAACAGCAAAACATATGTTTTTAAGTACAAGTCTTGGTAATCACCAAGGGTTTTGCACCCAAAAGATTTCTATACATTGACTGCATGGTTATATTCTTCTTGTGTAATTCCAGCCTCATTTACAGTTGAGGAAAAGTCTTCAATTGGGAGTAATTTATCTTCATCAAATCTTGAGAAGGAAGCCATGTAGTCATATGGATACACACCTTTTTGAGTGCCTATCTTGATATCTGGAAATTCTTGACTCAAAATGGATGAGCACTCAAATTATTACCCAATGCATCTAAACTAGAAGCCATGTATTGAAAAGAATCCAAGAAGACTAAGTGCTTTCCTACCATAATATTTCCTACACTAATATTTCTCCATGTTGTTTGGAATGACATTAATAGGCAATCCAAATTTACCTATTTGCTGCATTATAAAATGACTATCATAGCCTTTCAGATTGTGAAAAAAGACAGGAATCTTATCCATCAATCTAAAATTAACATTACAGTCTTCATGAGCACTACCTCTGAATTGTCCTGTAATGTGACAATGGTCACGAACTTTTCAAATACCTTTCTTGCTTTCTTGGGTAAACTTCTGTTCACAAATGTGTCAACTGTCTTGGCTTTTAAACAATGTTTCATCTTCCTCAGTCATTACAAGAGGCTTGTTCAAGTGTTTTTCTTTGATACTTTTACAGTACTCAACTTCCTCTAATACTGCCTCAACAAATTTGTAAACAGCATTAGATCCCCTACAACTTCACTGGTTTGCTGTATTGCGGATCTATACAAACAAGCTTATACCCAAATCCACAATCAGTGTTCTTCTGGTACCTGTGTGTGAATGATTCTTTGTTATTGGGTTCTGGACCACTTATCTTTTCATTGATGGCTTCAAAATTAGCATACATTGCACAGGGTGCTTTGAGTTGCTTGTGAAAATTAGTAAACTTTAGCAGTTTTCTTTGGGCATTCTTATAGCTTGTATTCTATTAATTGCCAAACAGTCTGGCTTGTGTTTTTGTAGTACAGTTTCAGAACTAAAGTATTGAAGGCAGTGAAAACAAAAGTGCTTTTTAGCTTCATGTTTGGTTTGATTAAACATAAACCTGTTAAAGTATTTAATTAAAACATAATGGTTGTTGTAAAGCAATATATTACACTCATCCTTCTTTTTGGTTATATACAATGGAAAAGGTTGCTTGTGTTCATAACCAAACACATTAAATCCCTGGTTATTCTGATGTTCTATTTTAGAAATCTGATTGACGGTTACTGGAAATGTAATGCCAGAATAGTCAACTCTGTCAACATATGGCTTGTACTTTGTTACTCGTTCACCATTTTTGATAGCTGGATATAAATGAGCTAAATGGCACCACATGAAGCACTTGTCATCTGTATTCTGTATTTTTAGTAGTCCTTTATTTTGAGATTTTTAATTCTTTTGGCAGCTCTGCATACAAGAGCCTCTTAGTGGTCTGCACACCGCTACATTAATGAAGTGGCCCTCAACCTCATCTACTATCCACCCAGATCCATGTGAAATCCAGGTATCTATTTTGTTCAAAATTCTGCTCTTATCTAAACTGACATCACCACTTATTGCTGTTACAGGAGGGCTGCTAAAATAGGCACTTTGTGTGATGTCAATTTTTGTAAACTTTACCTTTAATACTATATTGTATTTTATTCCCCTAAATTCATTAGATTTTGCACATAGAAATTGTGTAACAGACTGCTTGGTTTGATTGAGTTGACCCTCAGGCAAACTGCTGTTCACAATATCAACAGTGTGACTACTAGTATAGTCTTTCATCGCTCTGTCAGATTCTCTGGGCACTGCGGTCAACCTTTTTACCGGAATCCACGGAATCCACCGGAATCCAACCGGAATCCACCGGAATCCACCGGAATCCACCGGAATCCACAGGAATCCACAGGAATCCACAGGAATCCACAGGAATCCACTGGAATTAAGCATGGATTCCGTGGATTTCGGTAAATAAAGAATTTAATACCCAAATCCGCCGATTTTGGTATTTATTTACCGGAATACAGTGGATTTCGGTATTTACAATCTAAACATCGAAATCCGCGGATTTCGGTATTTAGAAAAGATCAAATTACCGTGGCGATTTCGGACATTAATGCTTTATTTCCCGAAATCCACATATTTACCGAAAATGCAATTGCTACAGTTGCTGAAACTTCAGATATCTACAGTTGAATAAAGAGTGTGTGTGTGTGTGTGTGTGTGTGTGTGTGTGTGTGTGTGTGTGTGTGTGTGTGTGTTTGTGTGTGTTTGTGTGTGTGCGTGTGTGTGTGTGTGTGTGTGTGAATGGGTTGATGATTGAGTTAGTGAGACAACGAATCAAAGCCGCATATGAACAACAACAAAAATTAAAAAGTACAAGCGCCAAACCGCAAAAAAGCTGCCACTAGTCACAAGTTATTCTTATTGGACAGACAGACCAACAAACCAACCACCAAACAGACAAAGGGACTTACAGACCTGTGTTGTCAAAATAACTCTCTCTCTCTCTCTCTCTCTCTCTCTCTCTCTCGCTCTCTCTCGCTCTCTCTCTCTCTCCACTAGGACCTGGTGCGCAAACAGTTCGTGTGCCATCAGTGGATCTGACCGCCAAGTGAACGGGGAGTGCAGCCTTCATCAGCTTCCTGAAACGATGTTGGCGGTAGTCTGTGTCCTTCGAAAACCAGACGCTTGATTCCACCTTCAGGTGACTGAAGCCGTCGATGATGGTATATGCGCCTACGTCGTAGATGGTTCGCTTCAGCTCCCTGTATTGGGCCAGTAAAACTTCCGTGTGTATCTTGTTCACCAGGTCGACCAGTTTCAACGATGTCCATTCCACAACTCTCTTGAGGATTCCATTCGTGCCTTCGCACGCGTTGTTGGTCCATGTTGCGTTGCTGGTGGCCAAACCTGGTTTTTGTAGAGCTTTGGCATTCTCTACCAGCATAGGGATGATGCGACTGTCCACGTATTTGACAAGTTCAGGGTGGGTGTCGTTCCTTGAATTTGCCAAGGCTGCCAAGTGGTCTTTGAGTTCCTGCGGGTCCGTTGTTGAATTCACTATCCCACTTGCGTTGAATATATCATTTGTGATTGTTTCACGTTCCTTATTTTCGATCACGTAACATGTGCTCACTAACGTCAATGTACTGTTTGGCGTGTTCAATCACTGACTGAACATTCATGAGTTCAATGGTAAACATTTCAATGATCACGTGGTTAAAGTTATTCCGATCCATGTATTCTTGTAATTGTAAGCGTTTCAGTGATCACTTGGTGACAATAATTCATGTGACTTCATGACATCCACTCAGGCAACCCCAATGGCAATGATATTTTCAAGTTTTGAGAGGTTTTTGGTATTTGCAATAATCTCCCGTCTTTTGGGGGTTTTGCTTATTATTTCCCGGGTTTTTTTGTCTTTGTTTTATTGTTTGTTTGCTTGGTTGTTTTTAATTGTGTGTTTTTACTATTGTCATATATATTTATTTTTTTTAAGTAGGGGGGGGGGGGGCAATGGTATTTTCAAGCTTTGATAGATTTCTGGTATTTGCACTATAAACATCGAAATCCATCATGAATTTCGATATTTATTTACCATGGATTTCGAGATTTATTTACCGAAATCCGTGGATTTCGATATTTACATTATAAATACCGAAATCCGCTAAATTAAATACGGAAATCTGCGGATTTCGGTATATATTTACCGGACTAAAGTGGATTTCGGTATTTACAATGTACACAACGAAATCCACGGTGGATTTCAATATTTATTTACCGAAATCCGCGGATTTCGATGTTTAGACTGTAAATACCGAAATCCACTGTATTCCGGTAAATAAATACCGAAATCGGCGGATTTGGATATTTAATTCTTTATTTATCAAAATCCACGGAATTCACGCTTGATTCTGGTGGATTCCTGTGGATTCCTGTGGATTCCGGTGGATTCTGGTGGATTCCGGTGGATTCCGGTAAAAAGATTGACCCCACACCGTGATTCTCTAATTTGTTCACGAACGTAGTGAGTTGTCATTTCTTATAATATATATTACAAAATTATTTTCTTTATATAATATATAAGAATGTCTGAAACAGCGAATGAAATGATCACACAACCAATTTACGATTTATACCAAGCAAACCGTGATGATCATATACAACATGCAAGACTTAAAAAAAGAGTTTAAGGGTGCCTCTAATAAAAATGGTGACCGAATTGTAAGGGTGAGGTCTGGAGATGAAAAAATCGATTGCTGTATTCAAGTCCATAGGTTTGTTTGGAAGTTTTTTAATGGAAGAATCCCTAAAGGAATGAGAATAGTTCATAAAGATGGTGACAAACCCAATAACAGTCTTGACAACTTAAAACTTGAAAAACAAAGTAGAGATTTCTCAAATGTCAAATATAACCACTATAAACACTACAAAATATGTGCCTATAATGTTGAAACATTGGAAAAAACAGTCTTTTACAATTTGTATCAGATACAAAAGATCCTTGGTATTAATCCAAAAACTGTCTACAGAGCTTATGGGGACAGAAACCAAGACGTGGCTATAACTTTGATTTTGCTGTACTTGTTGTTGAGTCAGTCTAGGAGTAAGTCTAGGAGTACCCATTTAATTTTTACCTTTTCATAAACATTTCTAGTGGTGGTTTGTACAGGTCTGAGCTATCAAGCTCTTCAATTTTCTTAAATATCTCGTTTAAGACGGCTTTATCATCTTGTAACAACCGCACTCTATTTAACAGGATTTTGTATTCTTTGTGGCAAGGCTTAATAATTTCCTTTTTCTCACTCAGCTTAAGGTTTTGGTTTATCACCGTTAGAATGATAGGCACTGCTGTCACACCTGCAACAAACACAGGAACAGCAGGAATCAAGGCTATTAAGCCTCATGTTGTGAGGATACCTCCTGTAATAATTAGTGCTTTGTGAATCCCACCAAGTAATTAATAGCATTTTCTATATCCAGCAGTCATTCTGGTCAAGTAATCGTGTAGTTCATCTACGGATTTTGGAAACAATCTTAATTATTGAATATAAATATTTTGATTTGACAAAAACACATTAGAGTCTATTGTTTTGATATATATGTCTATATAATCAGAAATCCAGGTAAATTTTACAACTACTGCAATATTCTGAATATGTTCAAACGGAACAAGTAAACCGGTAAATGGTTCTGTAAGTGAAATAGTAAAATATGGAGAAGTGCGATCATTGGAAACTGGACTCCAACGCAATGTGGGAGAAGAATAAGAAACTTCCTCCTTCCAGCTAATAAGATAATGCTCCCAACGCACTCAGGGAGAATAAGGAGCTTTCTTCTTCCAACTAATATCATATTTTAGTCCTGCGGGAAGAAGTATTACCTCAAGTAAATTACCTCGTAAAAGCTTTGTGGTTTCTTCATCAAATACCTTAATAAATCTGAAATCTTGACTGGTTAGTTTAAGGCCTCCACGATTAACATCAAATGAGCCAGTTATGTAATATTCCTCATCAGAATTATAATATTTTCCACTTGTACTTGTAAACGGGGGTAGATGGGTAGACAATTCAAAAAGTTTTGGGATTTGCATCCATGCTACTGAAAGGGTGTTTTCTGGGTTGAGTCTGTTGTAGAGTTCAAGAGCAGGATAAAATTGTTATTTAAAGTTAAGCTCTTGAATAAAAATAAAGCCTCTGTTGCAAGAGCTCTTTTAATACCACCTCTTATAACAAACCACTCTAAACGATCAATACTATTCTGAGATTTACACAGATAATATTTGTCTTCTATTAATTAGTTTCATCATCTATTTCAGTAGTGTCATAAAATGACATGTCCTTTGTGTTTTACGTATTCTTCTAGATGACTAGAGAGATGGACTTGATCATTCACTGTTTTTGCTCTTAAGAGGAACTCAAGAAATAGCTCTCAGACAAGATAATCACCAACTTTCAGCTTTGGTGTTACTTCAACGGTTTTTCGACCTTTATCAACCACATCAGAGTTTTTGAAAATGACTTTTCTGATAAACTTATGCTCTGTGTCTGATTCACCATCAATGTCTGATAGTGGTTTTGGGCCTTCATTGTCTACATACTTTTTGGCAGCTGCATTATTGTCTTCTGTGGGGGGTTTCATGTTTATAATCTGTTTTCCTTTCATATCACCATCAAAGCCTGTTTTGGTGTCAACATAAGACTTAGTTGCTCCATCTGCTTGTTCAGTTGGCTCTGCTACATTCAAGAGTTTTTTACCATCTAAATCCAAATGTCATCTTATTTCTTCCATCAACCTTTAAAAACGTGGTTGTTGCTGACTCTGCAAAAGAAGACAACATTGAGTCTACATACTGTTTATTTTCGGCTTGTTTGTCTTGGGTTGGGGCATCCATGTTTATAATCTTTTTTTCCTTTCATGTCACCATCAAAGCCTATTTTTGAGTCAACATAAGACTTAGTTGCCGCATCTCTTTCTCCAGTTGGTTTAGCTAAATTCACAAGTTGTTTGCCATCTAAATCCTAACGTGCTTCCATCTTCTTCGTTCCATCAACCTTTAAAAATGTGTTTTTTGCTAAAAGCACAAGAGCAAACATTACCCCGTCCACATACTGTTAATTTGTAGCTTGTTTATCTCCTGTAGGATTGGTTAATGAAAAGATCTTGTTATTACTCATGTTTAAGTTTCCCGAAAGTTCTCAATCAGACAAAGGAAGGTAAATTTGAAGTGCCCCAGCAATGCTTGGAGTAAAACTTTCAATAAGGTTCTGGTGTTGCCCTAACATTGATCCAAACTTTGTGTAATCCATTTTTATATTATAATACTATAAATGAATATTGTAAATTGGGGTACATGCCATGACCCTCCAGTAAAACACCATTTTCTTGTTCCAGATTGCCACTACATGCTGGTGGGACCAACTGGCCAGGGAAAAACTAATGTCCTGGTGAACTTACTACTGAAATACTTCAATGCAGACCAGATTTTCATTCACACCATGAATGCCCAACAAGAGAAATATCAACTACTGCAATATTTCTTTGAGTGTGTTCATCAATTCGACTCAGCCAAGCCCAAGAAAAGTACAAAAAAGCTCTCCTTAACCAGATAAAAGAGCTGTCTTGTGGCAACTCAGAATTGTGTGACTTGTTCAAGAATTGCTTTATAAGGCTCCTAGAGAATGACAGACTTGGCACTACCTTTACATTGTGTGAAGATGTTGAGCCAGTTGAAAACCTTGATGACTCTGATCAAAAAGTAGTCATATTTGATGATGTAAAAATTGACTCCAAGAATATGAACACTGTTAAGGAGTACTTTTCTCTAAGCAGAAACAAAAACTGCAATTGTTTGTATCTGTGCCAGTCCTAGTATGACGTTTCAAAATACCTTTGAAGAAACACTAAGTGTTTTGTGTTCTTTAGCGTGCTGGACAATAAGGATGTGAGGTGTATAGCTCAAGACCACAGTGCTGGGATTACTTCAGATGAGTTTGTTCAAGTGTATCATGCAGCCACTGCAGAACCTTATTCATTCATGTTTTTGGACAAAACAGCAAGACTACCTCCAGAAATGTATAGAAAAGTGTTTGATTGCATTTACAACAAAATGCATTATTTAAAGTTATACTGAAATAATATATACTGTAAATTATTGCAATGAGTTTTGAACATATACAAACGATTAATAAGCGAAATGAGCTAATCAAGAAATACTTAAAAGCACAAGAGGCAAACAAAGAAAAAGTGGCTGCAACAAAAGATGCTGAGGGAGAGTTCCAAACAGATGTTGTACAGCCTTTCACTAAACCCATTGTAGAAGCAGTTTAAATGCCTCTGCAGTCTTTGCCTCCACTACTAGATTTACCACCTCTTCTGCCTTTGCCTCCACCCGAAGGTCTAAATATTGACCTGGATGCAGATATTGATCCTAATGTGCTGGAAAAGTATAAGCTCCCAAAACTTTCTTTCACATTATAGACTACCTCAGAAGATACTCTTTTGGATAGCTTAAAGCTTTTAAACGGCAAATCTGTGGATCTTATTCAAAAACTGGGCAGTGAAAAATTAGGGGGAAAAAATCTCGGCAAGAAAAGGAAGATATTCAGTATGACCTCACTAATCTACAAATGTATAGAAGATTTCAGGGTCTCATTAAAGAGTATGCAGTCTTTAAAAACTCAAAGCGTAAACCCAAGACTTTTTCAAATGAAATGTTTGGAACTGGTCTGCCAAGGCATCCATACAAGTTGACAAAAGACTTCATGTTTGGAAATCTTAAGATTGACCCAACGCAACTATCTCAACTGAAGCTAATTGCATATAAGGATGGTTAAAAGGTACTTAGTAAACCAGTTGACTATGATTTCATGCAACTGCTTCATAAAATGTTTAACTCTAAGAAGCAGTACAGCCCAGTAGCCCTTACAACCTCTAAAAAGTTGATTGGGCTGTCTGGTTTGCCCATAAACCAAAGATCCTTAAAGTTTACAAAAGTTGTTAAGGGATGCACACCAGAGGACTTAGCAAGTATTGACTGGAAGTGTACAAGCAGGAAACAAATCCAAGCATGTTACTAATGAGATAGTAGATATACTTACAATCCTGTTAAACAGTAACACTCAACACCTATGGCCCTGCTCTGGCAACCTTTCCCGTGCCTAGCACCGCCTAGCACCTGCTCCCTGTGCCACCATCTGCACGTGAGCGGGTTTTCTGCAGTCCTGCAGGTCTCGCGACCTCAGCTTTTGAGTTTGGGCTATCATTTTCCCAAGACCCACATGCTTACTACTACCCCCCTTTTTGTCAACCCACCCCCTTTCCTGCTGCGATGTCCTCACCCACCGCCGTTTTTGCCGCCTGTACCCTGTGCCGCATACTCCACGCACCCAAGTGTTGTGAACTTTGATCATAGGGCTTCTATATACATGATCGCGTGTAGACTTTCACTGCACTGATGAAGGAGCCAGCTTGGCCCCGAAAGCTTTGCTAATAAAATTCTGAAGTTGAATGAATGTCTCCTTACTTCTTTTCTCTAAACAGTAACATTATCAGCAAAGTGAAATATTAAACGAGTTACAAAACATACACAAATATATAAGCCAATATTTTATTTGTATGAAATATAGATGGAAGAAATAGTTGTTTTGAGCAGTGCTGCAGCACCTATAGGTTGTGCATATGACTTTACCATTTACTTGAAGTAGACCCGTCTAAACGATATGAAATTGGACCAGAAAAGGCTTTTATCCCAAACACTTGGCATAATGTGAGCTATCATAACAACCAATTTGATTACATTGTCTGTCCTGCTATTTACAAATCTTTTAAAATACCTTGTGGTAAGTAAACCATTTTTGAACTAAACCACACAATAAAGGAAATAAATAAGAATAATGGAGACAATCCAGATAACATAGAATTAAGCTTAGTTAACCAAAGAGTTAAAGTGGTTGTTCATTGTGGTTATACAGTGGTGTTTGAACATCATGAAAGTGTGGGGAACTTTTTGGACTTTAAAATGCAAAGAATCTATGACCATGCTTATGGTAAAAAAAACTTCCTGATTCACAGGTAAACAATTCATTCTTCTAATGGGGGAGTCATTCACTTATATGTGCCTTCATTTAGCTCATTTGGAAAACTAGTAGAAGCAAGCCCCTCATTTGTAAGGTACATACCTCTTCAAACAGACAAAATAAGGTTGTGGATCACTTAATGAATCTCATAATCCAATCATGTTGTGGAATGATGTTTTTTATGTATTCAGATTCAGAGAAAAAAATCATTACATTTGTAAAATGTACTAACTACGTTTATAAAATGTATTTGTACTAAGTATAAAAATGTTTGAAACGATCCTATTCTTAGATTCTGGGCAGCAATGCCAAAACTTTTCCACTTACTTCAGAGAAAACATTGTTCTAGACCCAAGCAAGCAATACAAGATAGCTCTAATCAGTGCTGATCTCTGGTATTCATGGTTCAACATGACAGAACAAAACAACACATTTGCATATATCAAAAATGGTCAGGTTTTAACAATTAATATACCACCCACTGCATACAACATTCCAGACATTGCTAAGGAAACATGAAAATGAATGAAAGAATTAGGGGAAATGAAGGCATTTCAATTGATCCAAATTACAATACTTAACAAACAAAAGTAACTCTTGAGCTCAGTTTTATAATTTATTTCACAGAAAGCAACCACAATTAACAGCTTGTTAATCAGGTGTTCACTGGTCAGTGGATTCTATATCAATGGGACCTCTTTAGATGTGTTGTATGCATTTGCTCCTAACCATTCCCCAGGAACATTGCTTTACATTTCTCCCAATCAACCAATCTACTTTCTTCTAAATCAAACTAATCTCATTTCAGCTATCATGATAAGAATCACTGATCAATCAGGAAATCTTGTAGACTTTAGAGATGAAATATGAATCCTTTTTTGTCTTTAAAGGAAATCTAACCCATAGTTATAAATGAGACGTAATTATTATTTTAAACAAAAATTCAATGGAGGCCAAATCCTGGGTAATATTTTTAATCTTGCAAAAAAGCGTTCTTTTCTGGAACAAAAATTCTCACTGAGAAGCTGCCTTTTGTAAAGCAGCTTGCTTCAGATACAGCAAAGAGCATTGCAGAAACACAGGCAAAACAGCTTGGCACCAAAGGCGTTGAAAGTATTGTTAACAGGATTAAAAATGCAACAAGCAAATCAAGTAGTGGAACAGTGCAGTTTCAATGCCAATGAGTGAAGCAGTTTCAAACCACAATGCAAGAACTTTTATTAACCATTTAATCTCAGGAACAGGCATTGAAAGGTTGTAGACTAATAAAAAGACAAATTATGTAACTTACCTTGCTTCCAGCAATCTGTTAAAATGGCACTGTTTTAGCATAAAAACAAGTGTAAAAAACACACACAACAATGCATTATTGGTTTGTGACTTTATTGCATCAACATGAGGACGTAGAGGGGGTGGAGAGTGGGGGGTGGGGGAGGGGGTGGGGAGTGGCGTACGGGGAGGGGATGGAGAGTCGGGAACAGGGAGGAGGTAGAGAGTGGGGGACGTGGAGGGGGTGTGGAGTAGGGAATGGTGTTAAATGGAGTGGGGCGCTTGGAGGTGTGTGGACAAAAAGGGGATGAAAGGTGGAGCTTCCAGGTGCTGTGAGGTTTGAAGTAGACTGGGGGTGAATAAGTTCGGGGAATGGCTTAGAGAGGGGATGCTGGATGTAGTGAAGGGGATGACAGTGGTGAATGGAACTTGAAGGACAATGGAGAGTGGTGTTGGGGGTGGGATGCGGTAGATAGGAGGAAGGGTGAGGGATAGAGGAAAAAAGAATACTGGAACAACTCCAACAGAACGCTGCTGTGGCGTTGGCGGCAGAAGCGGTTATTAATCAACCAACTCTGCAGGGTTTGATCTTGTACGGATCTCTAAAAAAAAGAAAACATTTGATAAGGGTTATTTACCTAATTGGACTGAAGAAATATTCAAAGTTAAATCAATTCAAGAAACTAATCCCTTAACTTACAAAGTGGAAGACATGAATGGTGATGAAATAAAAGGCAGCTTTTACACACAAGAATTACAGAAAACAACTCAAGATGTATTTAGGATTGAAAAAATAATTAGACGTAATTACAAAAACCAGAGGGCACTTGTTAAATGGAAGGGGTATGGTTCCCAGTTCAACAGTTGGGTGCCATTTAAGGAATTAAAAAACTTAACAGAACGACATCAGTAAAACAGGCACAGAATAAAAACACATACCTTTGCGGGAGCCGTACCTGCTCGTCTGAAGGCTCAGGCAGAGATGGTGTCATTCACGGCAAGGTATTAATTATTCAGGGCATGGCCAAGGCAAACACAAAAATCAATATCAGGTCTTTGAAGCCTCCCGTGCCATGTGTAATTGCATATGATTGTTCTCCCACCACTAAAAGGTTTGTGTTTGCTTTGCCGAAAAATCAATAACTCTAGGTGCAATCTAACCCAGCAATGCCTGGGGGACAGGGAAAGGAAGAGAGAGAGTGGATGGATAAAGCTGACTGACACAGCTCTGTCTCCTTGCTCTGTTAAAAATGGTACTGTTTTAGTGTAAAAACAAGTGTACAAAAACAACACAACAATGCATTATCGGTTTGTGACTTTATTGAGTCACAGGAGGCAGCGTTGGCGGCAGAAGTAGGGTGTTATTCATCAACCAACTCCACAGGGCTCCATACCTAAAAACACAAAAACGAGCTCGTTGGAGTTGCTGTAAGTTAAGGAGCTAATGCAAAAACAAGAGTAAAAAAGATTTTTTAAAGTCCTAGTGTTACTAAGGTAAAAACAGAATTTAAATAACACAAAACTTACCTGGATTGCCAGGTGCAAGTTGTTCAGCACATATTGTTGGGGTTGTTTGGATACGTGGCTGGTTGTTGAGGCTGCGGCTCGGTGAAGGTAATGCCAGCATTAGGTATAGGCATGCCGGCAGGTGGTATGATTTTTTCCAGTCCACCCAGTTCCATCATCACGTTCTTCAGTTTTGCTTCTTCAAACTTACTTTTCTCCAGTAATGGTTGTATTTTCTGGTGCAGGCGTTTAATCCTGTCTTCGACCAATCCCTTTTCTCTCAGTTTCTGATAATACAATTTTCTAACATCAGCCGAATAATGAACTGACTGCTTCAGCACTTGCTGCGTAAACTCTGCTGTACTTGAATTCATGTGACGCATAACTCTCCCGAACCTGAATTTATAGCTTCTGGCCAGTGCAACCCATAATTTCAAGCAATGCCAGTGATTGGCTGGTCACACCTGCATTGCGGCTCGTGGCAGCAATCAATATTGCCGCTGGGCCAGGCCTTTGTCTGCAGCCCATAAAGCCGGAGTTGCCAAAAGCACACACAGCAAGTTTTCTACACTGTTCAAGGGAGGTAATATTTAGTCAAAAAAGAGTTACCTCCCCTATCTATAGGCGAAGAGAAGCTCCTGTTCAAGGGAGGTAATTTTAAGTGGCAAAAAGGAGTTATCTCCCTTGAATTTATCAAAAATTTATCGAAAAAAAACCCGTTTGCATTAGGTGTGCCTGTGTGTGCATGTGTGTGTGAGTGTGTGTTTGTGACTGTGGGAGTGTGTGTTTGTGACTGTGGGAGTGTAAGACAAAAAGAGACAAACAGACAGACATAAACAGAGATACAGAGAGAGAGGGAGCCTAAGCAGACGACGCTTTTGGCTCAGCCTGGCTGATGCAACAGTATCTATTTTTACCCTGCAGTGAAATTATTCAGCCTCTCCACCCCCCAAGCCTGTTGCCACCCCCCATATCGATTTTTTTTACTGTGCAACTGGTTGTGTGCTGCAGTCACTTGCACAGTAAAAAGAGCGTTTGGGTCTCTCTAAAGCACACCTGCTTGGCAAAGCTTGCTTGCCCACGCGTGGTGCAATCCTCTCGCTTTCTCAGACTGGAAAAGTCATCAGTCACCCAATCAATTTTTAAAAAGTGAACAGTGGGGTAATTAAAAGTGCTAATTAATGAGGTGAAACCGCCAAGTCCCTAACTACTTGCACATGGGTGAGTTATCAGCTTATAAGATGAAGAATCCCTGTTTACTCCTGTTAGATTTTGCACAGAAAGATTATCTGTTTTAAAATGTTTAGGACTGCACAATGCAAAATCAGAATGTAAAAAAAGAAGCAAAATGTGAGGTAGTTCCATGAAAAAGTGTGATTTATTGTAGTATCGCTTGTCATGTTATTGACATGGCTGCCATGAATGGCGGCAGCTGAAAGTTGGATAAAATGTGAATCAATGAGTGTTAACAACCGTCACAACCTTGCTTCCAGACAAGCGTGACCAGGAGGAGCAGGAGAGGAGGGATCGAGAGCAGGTCCTGCAGAGACTGGTCAGCCAGATGCACCACCACATCAAGTCTCGACAGTCCCCGTATCCAGAGTCTACTGTCCATCGCTTCCCTGTCCCTGATGAAAATGTTGCATGGAGTGTGAGTTGCCAGTCTAACTGTATGATGTCTCATTCCACCTCTCTCCACCCCTTGCTGTCATTCCCATAGCAACCTGGCTGTCATTCCCATAACAACCTGGCTGTCATTCCCATAACAACCTGGCTGTCATTCCCATAACAACCTGGCTGTCATTCCCATAACAACCTGGCTGTCATTCCCATAACAACCTGGCTGTCATTCCCATAACAACCTGGGTGTCATTCCCATAACAACCTGGGTGTCATTCTTATAACAACCTGGCTGTCATTCCCATAACAACCTGGCTGTCATTCCCATAACAACCTGGCTGTCATTCCCATAACAACCTGGCTGTCAGCCAACCCAGCTGTTGCCTCTCACTTTCACCTCCTCAAAACTGATTGTTCTCAATTTAGCAGCCAAGTGGTGACTGTGGGGCAGAGCCACTGAGCTCTATAAATAATATTTGTATTTAGGCCAGCGGGCAGGCCTGCTTGAGGCAGGTTTCTCAGGACTAGGATACGCTAGCAAAGTTAGTAAAAGGCACTCCTAATGAGGCGAGGTTACTTTCAAAAGGTGTACAGACTGATATGTGGCTGTTGGAAACAGCATCAGGGTGCTTTAGTTTTTGTTAATTTTTTTCATTTACTCGCTCGCTGGGCCAGCGACTCTGCAATTTGATCGAGTTTGAGGAAATTTTTATTCGCCTCAGGGGAGCGGGCGATTGGTTTGAACACCTTTTGAAACAAAACTTTCCTCGTTTGGATTGCCTTTTTCTAACTTTCCTAGCATGTCCTAGCATGTCCTAGCATGTCCTAGCATGTCCTAGCCCTGAGAAACCTGCCTCTGCCCAGCCTGACATGATGCTTGAAACTTTCCTAGCATGTCCTAGCATGTCCTAGCATGTCCTAGCATGTCCTAGCATGTCCTAGCATGTCCTAGCATGTCCTAGCATGTCCTAGCCCTGAGAAACCTGCCTCTGCCCAGCCTGACATGATGCTTGATTTAGAACTATGAGTTGGAGTAGGAAAACTGGAGAGCTGGATGTAGTGTATTGGTACAGGACATCATACAGTATTCCTCTTGTTCCTTCTGAAATGCTTCGCATTGATCACAGGGACATGATATTATTAATGGGTATTTTTGTTCACTTATGGGGGTAGGGGTGTCATGTGATTGTGAATGTCTTAAATGAGTACATGGGCACATGTACAGGCCTGAAGAGCTCTGTGGCCACAGGTTCCAGCAGATGAGGTGGGTTGTCTAGTGGCAGTCACCATATGGAGAACACTAAACGTTTGCCTGTGTCCATATAAGTGTATTTTTGACTCACATGCAAAGCAAAAGTGAGTCTATGTACTCACCCCTGTCGTCCGTCCGGGCGTCCGTAAAAAACTTTAACGTTGGATTTTTCTCGGAGACTATTAAGTCTATCAACACCCAATTTGGCATGATGGTGTATGATGACAAGGCGTCAAAAAACATACATAGTGACTTGACCTTGCTTCAAGATCAAGGTCGCAGGGGCCGTAAATGTTGTTTTTTAAAAAGCCATTTTTCACATTTTCCCAATTTTCTCTGACGTTTTTTAGATTGGATACCTGACCTATATATGGTGTATAGGGCAAAGTAATCCCTATCTTTTGATACCAGTTTGATTGACCTTGCTTCAAGGTCAAGGTCACAGGAGCTCTTTAAAGTTGGATTGTATACATATTTTGAAGTGACCTTGACCCTGAACTATGGAAGATAAATCTTCCAAACTTCATAACATTGTAGTACACATGTTATACTTTTCAACTAGGTCACCCGTGTCGTCCGTCCGGGCGTCGGGGCGTCCTGTAATCCGTAAAAAACTTTAACATTGGATTTTTCTCTGAGACTATTAGGTCTATCAACACCCAATTTGGCATGATAGTGTAGGATGACAAGGCGTCAAAAAACATACACAGTAACTTGACCTTGCTTCAAGGTCAAGGTCACAGGAGCTCTTTAAAGTTGGATTGTATACATATTTTGAAGTGACCTTGACCCTGAACTATGGAAGATAACTCTTCCAAACTTCATAATATTGTATTACACATGTTATACTTTCATCATGAGACACATTTGGTTACATATCATCAAGGTCAAGGTCACTTTGACCCTTATGAAATGTGACCTAAATGGGGTAGTGAACCACTAAAAATGACCATATCGCATGGTAGAAAGTGCCAATAAGCACCATTGTGTTCCTATGTCTTGAATTAACAGCTTTGTGTTGCATGACCTTGGATGACCTTGACCTTGGGTCAAGGTCACATGTATTTTGGTAGGGAAAATGTGTAAAGCAGTTCTTAGTGTATGATGTCATTGCTAGGTTTAGTTGTTTGACCTTGACCTTGAAGGTCACCTGAAGGTCAAGGTCATGTAAAGGTCAAGGTCAAGCATGTGAGTCGTATGGGCTGTGCCCTTCTTGTTGAGAATTTGTCTGTGTGCATGTGTGTGTGTGTGTATCTCTGTGTGTGTGTGTGTGTGTGTGTGTGCGCATGTGTGTGTGAGTGTATGTGTGTGTGTGCATGTGTGTGTGTGTGTGTGTGTGTGTGTGCATGTGTGTGTGTATGTGTGTGTGCATGTGTACAAATGCATGTGTGTGTGTGTATGTAGATGTGCATGTGTACAAATGCATGTGGGTGTGCATGTGCCTGATTGCATAGAAGACAGTGTGTTAGACTGATGATACTGTGTCACTGCAGGTTGCCTATCCAGAGTACAACCCAGTGGCCTACACCAGCGACGTGGTGCTGAACATGCCCAAATGGGCAGACATCGACCTCCTCGCTCTGTGAGTAGTAGATGTCGCTAACAAGGAACTTTGAACTCACTGGTGTATAGTTTGCCCTGCCTACTGTGGATAGCCACAGAATTTCACAAGAGGCACTTTCAAAGGTCACAGTTATCCAGAGATTTTTATCATGTAGCAAAAGTGTGGATGTTAACCAGGAGTTTGAGGGTTCTATCCCTGCCCGAGGCCTGACATTTTTTCTGTCTGTCCAGTACAAGATGTTACACTTTGTATTTAGTAGCTAGCAAGAAAGGCACATACAAAGGTCAGTATTATGTAGGGATCAAGTCAACACTTCTTTGTGAGAGGTGCACTTGCAATTTCGCGGAAATAAAGAAGAGAGATGAGCACAAATAAAAGAAGTCTGCTGCTTTTGTTCAATGTCACCTTCTATGTAAGTTATTCATGGGAAGCAGTAGATGAGTAAGCAAAACAGGTCACTGCTGTTTCTTTCATGTCAACTGATTGTTAAGCTTGGTAACATCAAGCTTGTCAGATACACTTGTACATGTATAAACCTTTACCCTGGCAGTCACGGTATGTGCTGCAAGGTGGTGACTGGGCCAAGCCTGGCAGTCACGGTATGTGCTGCAAGGTGGTGACTGGGCCAGCCAAGCCTGGCAGTCATGGTGCGTGCTGCAAGGTGGTGACTGGGCCAAGCCTGGCAGTCACGGTATGTGCTGCAAGGTGGTGACTGGGTCAGCCAAGCCTGGCAGTCACGGTATGTGCTGCAAGGTGGTGACTGGGCCAAGCCTGGCAGTCACGGTATGTGCTGCAAGGTGGTGACTGGGCCAGCCAAGCCTGGCAGTCACGGTACGTGCTGCAAGGTGGTGACTGGGCCAAGCCTGGCAGTCATGGTACTTGCTGCAAGGTGGTGACTGGGCCAGCCAAGCCTGGCCGTCACGGTACGTGCTGCAAGGGTGTGACTGAGCCAAGCCTGGCAGTCATGGTATGTGCTGCAAGGTGGTGACTGGGCCAAGCCTGGCAGTCACGGTATGAGCTGCAAGGTGGTGACTGGGCCAGCCAAGCCTGGCAGTCATGGTACGTGCTGCAAGGTGGTGACTGGACCAAGCCCGGCAGTCATGGTATGTGCTGCAATGTGGTGACTGGGCCAAGCCTGGCAGTCATGGTATGTGCTGCAAGGTGGTGACTGGGCCAGCCAAGCCTGGCAGTCATGGTATGTGCTGCAAGGTGGTGACTGAGCCAAGCCTGGCAGTCACGGTATGTGCTGCAAGGTGGTGACTGGGCCAGCCAAGCCTGGCAGTCATGGTACGTGCTGCAAGGTGGTGACTGGGCCAAGCCTGGCAGTCATGGTATGTGCTGCAAGGTGGTGACTGGGCCAGCCAAGCCTGGCAGTCATGGTACGTGCTGCAACGTGGTGACTGAGCCAAGCCTGGCAGTCATGGTATGTGCTGCAAGGTGGTGACTGGGTCAGCCAAGCCTGGCAGTCACGGTATGTGCTGCAAGGTGGTGACTGGGCCAACCAAGCCTGGCAGTCATGGTATGTGCTGCAAGGTGGTGACTGGGCCAGCCAAGCCTGGCAGTCATGGTACGTGCTGCAAGGTGGTGACTGGGCCAGCCAAGCCTGGCAGTCATGGTATGTGCTGCAAGGTGGTGACTGGGCCAAGCCTGGCAGTCATGGTATGTGCTGCAAGGTGGTGACTGGGCCAAGCCTGGCAGTCATGGTACGTGCTGCAATGTGGTGACTGAGCCAAGCCTGGCAGTCATGGTATGTGCTGCAAGGTGGTGACTGGGCCAGCTAAGCCTGGCAGTCACGGTATGTGCTGCAAGGTGGTGACTGGGCCGACCAAGCCTGGCAGTCATGGTATGTGCTGCAAGTTGGTGACTGAGCCAAGCCTGGCAGTCACGGTACATGCTGCAAGGTCGTGACTGAGCCAGCCAAGCCTGGCAGTCATGGTATGTGCTGCAAGGTGGTGACTGGGCCAAGCCCGGCAGTCATGGTATGTGCTGCAAGGTGGTGACTGGGCCAGCCAAGCCTGGCATTCACGGGACGTGCTGCAAGGTGGTGACTGGGCCAAGCCTGGCAGTCACGGTATGTGCTGCAAGGTGGTGACTGGGCCAGCAGAGCCTGGCAGTCACGGTATGTGCTGCAAGGTGGTGACTGGGCCAGCCAAGCCTGGCAGTCACGGTACATGCTGCAAGGTCGTGACTGAGCCAGCCAAGCCTGGCAGTCATGGTATGTGCTGCAAGGTGGTGACTGGGCCAAGCCCGGCAGTCATGGTATGTGCTGCAAGGTGGTGACTGGGCCAGCCAAGCCTGGCATTCACGGGACGTGCTGCAAGGTGGTGACTGGGCCAAGCCTGGCAGTCACGGTATGTGCTGCAAGGTGGTGACTGGGCCAGCAGAGCCTGGCAGTCACGGTATGTGCTGCAAGGTGGTGACTGGGCCAGCCAAGCCTGGCAGTCACGGTATGTGCTGCAAAGTGGTGACTGCGCCAGCCAAGCCTGGCAGTCATGGTACGTGCTGCAAGGTGGTGACTGGGCCAAGCCTGGCAGTCATGGTATGTGCTGCAAGGTGGTGACTGGGCCAGCCAAGCCTGGCAGTCATGGTACGTGCTGCAACGTGGTGACTGAGCCAAGCCTGGCAGTCATGGTATGTGCTGCAACGTGGTGACTGGGACAGCCAAGCCTGGCAGTCACGGTATGTGCTGCAAGGTGGTGACTGGGCCAGCCAAGCCTGGCAGTCATGGTATGTGCTGCAAGGTGGTGACTGGGCCAGCCAAGCCTGGCAGTCACGGTATGTGCTGCAAGGTGGTGACTGAGCCAAGCCTGGCAGT
The DNA here is from genome assembly GCA_034096865.1 of Theodoxus fluviatilis. Classification (NCBI taxonomy): domain Eukaryota; kingdom Metazoa; phylum Mollusca; class Gastropoda; order Cycloneritida; family Neritidae; genus Theodoxus; species Theodoxus fluviatilis. The sequence goes on from JAWQFJ010004141.1 coordinate 115,583, forward strand.
CACGGTATGTGCTGCAAGGTGGTGACTGGGCCAGCCAAGCCTGGCAGTCACGGTATGTGCTGCAAGGTGGTGACTGGGCCAACCAAGCCTGGCAGTCATGGTATGTGCTGCAAGGTGGTGACTGGGCCAGCCAAGCCTGGCAGTCATGGTACGTGCTGCAAGGTGGTGACTGGGCCAGCCAAGCCTGGCAGTCATGGTATGTGCTGCAAGGTGGTGACTGGGCCAAGCCTGGCAGTCATGGTATGTGCTGCAAGGTGGTGACTGGGCCAAGCCTGGCAGTCATGGTACGTGCTGCAAGGTGGTGACTGAGACAAGCCTGGCAGTCATGGTATCTGCTGCAAGGTGGTGACTGGGCCAGCTAAGCCTGGCAGTCACGGTATGTGCTGCAAGGTGATGACTGGGCCAACCAAGCCTGGCAGTCATGGTATGTGCTGCAAGGTGGTGACTGAGCCAAGCCTGGCAGTCACGGTACATGCTGCAAGGTGGTGACTGAGCCAGCCAAGCCTGGCAGTCATGGTACGTGCTGCAAGGTGGTGACTGGGCCAAGCCCGGCAGTCATGGTATGTGCTGCAAGGTGGTGACTGGGCCAGCCAAGCCTGGCATTCACGGGACGTGCTGCAAGGTGGTGACTGGGCCAAGCCTGGCAGTCACGGTATGTGCTGCAAGGTGGTGACTGGGCCAAGCCTGGCAGTCACGGTATGTGCTGCAAGGTGGTGACTGGGCCAGCAAAGCCTGGCAGTCATGGTATGTGCTGCAAGGTGGTGACTGGGCCAAGCCTGGCAGTCATGGTATGTGCTGCAAGGTGGTGACTGGGCCAGCCAAGCCTGGCAGTCATGGTATGTGCTGCAAGGTGGTGACTGGGCCAGCCAAGCCTGGCAGTCACGGTATGTGCTGCAAGGTGGTGACTGGGCCAGCCAAGCCTGGCAGTCATGGTATGTGCTGCAAGGTGGTGACTGGGCCAAGCCTGGCAGTCATGGTATGTGCTGCAAGGTGGTGACTGGGCCAAGCCTGGCAGTCACGGTATGTGCTGCAAGGTGGTGACTGGGCCAGCCAAGCCTGGCAGTCATGGTATGTGCTGCAAGGTGGTGACTGGGCCAGCCAAGCCTGGCAGTCATGGTACGTGCTGCAAGGTGGTGACTGGGCCAAGCCTGGCAGTCACGGTATGTGCTGCAAGGTGGTGACTGGGCCAGCCAAGCCTGGCAGTCACGGTATGTGCTGCAAGGTGGTGACTGGGCCAGCCAAGTCTGGCAGTCACGGTATGTGCTGCAAGGTGGTGACTGGGCCAGCCAAGCCTGGCAGTCATGGTATGTGCTGCAAGGTGGTGACTGGGCCAAGCCTGGCAGTCACGGTATGTGCTGCAAGGTGGTGACTGGGCCAGCCAAGCCTGGCAGTCGCGGTATGTGCTGCAAGGTGGTGACTGGGCCAAGCCTGGCAGTCACGGTATGTGCTGCAAGGTGGTGACTGGGCCAGCCAAGCCTGGCAGTCATGGTATGTGCTGCAAGGTGGTGACTGGGCCAGCCAAGCCTGGCAGTCACGGTATGTGCTGCAAGGTGGTGACTGGGCCAAGCCTGGCAGTCACGGTACGTGCTGCAAGGTGGTGACTGGGCCAGCCAAGCCTGGATGTCACGGTATGTGCTGCAAGGTGGTGACTGGGCCAAGCCCGGCAGTCACGGTATGTGCTGCAATGTGGTGACTGGGCCAAGCCTGGCAGTCACGGTATGTGCTGCAAGGTGGTGACTGAGCCAGCCAAGCCTGGCAGTCACGGTATGTGCTGCAAGGTGGTGACTGGGCCAGCCAAGCCTGGCAGTCACAGTATGTGCTGCAAGGTGGTGACTGGGCCAAGCCTGGCAGTCATGGTATGTGCTGCAAGATGGTGACTAGGCCAAGCCTGGCAGTCATGGTACATGCTGCAAGGTGGTGACTGGGCCAGCCAAGCCTGGCAGTCACGGTATGTGCTGCAAGGTGGTGACTGGGCCAGCCATGCCTGGCAGTCATGGTACGTGCTGCAAGGTGGTGACTGGGCCAAGCCTGGCAGTCACGGTATGTGCTGCAAGGTGGTGACTGGGCCAAGCCTGGCAGTCATGGTATGTGCTGCAAGGTGGTGACTGGGCCAAGCCTGGCAGTCATGGTATGTGCTGCAAGGTGGTGACTGGGCCAAGCCTGGCAGTCACGGTATGTGCTGCAAGGTGGTGACTGAGCCAAGCCTGGCAGTCACGGTATGTGCTGCAAGGTGGTGACTGGGCCAAGCCTGGCAGTCACGGTACATGCTGCAAGGTGGTGACTGGGCCAGCCAAGCCTGGCAGTCACGGTATGTGCTGCAAGGTGGTGACTGGGCCAGCCAAGCCTGGCAGTCATGGTATGTGCTGCAAGGTGGTGACTGGGCCAGCCAAGCCTGGCAGTCACGGTACATGCTGCAAGGTGGTGACTGGGCCAGCCAAGCCTGGCAGTCACGGTATGTGCTGCAAGGTGGTGACTGGGCCAGCCAAGCCTGGCAGTCACGGTATGTGCTGCAAGGTGGTGACTGGGCCAATCCAGGTAGTCATGGTATGTGCTGCAAGGTGGTGACTGGGCCAAGCCCGGCAGTCACAGTACGTGCTGCAAGGTGGTGACTGGGCCAAGCCTGGTAGTCATGGCGTATGCTAGGAATGATGTACAGGGAAGGTTGTGAAATGTGCTTTCCAAATATTACACCAAATATCAGCTTTAAAATGTTCTTAAAATACAAGTTTTGTAAATTGAGAGTACTTTTGATATAAGTTTTGCAATATTTTGTTGAAAAGTTGAAAGGGCATTGCAAACGAAAATGTTAGGTGATTTGTTCTTGAAACAACATTTTTGGGGGTAGCATGGGCATTCCAAATAATCCTAATTTCACTGCCAGGGTAAGGGTAAACATCAGTGGAAGTGAAGGAGTCAAATTTATGGAGCATCTGTTAGTCTTTTTGTGAAGCTCCAACCACTATGCACTTTACTTTAAAGTGACAAGCTGATAGTAACATCATGGCACAATAGCATGGATGGCTTTTATACTTCAGGAAATGATCTCAAGAGAAGTTTCTAGAAATGTAAAATGAACTGTATATTCACCCTAGCTTTTCCTTCTTCTTTTTCAGGGATGTGAAGGATCGAAAAGGCAAGCTTCCTTTCATTGCCATTGATTCTGAATGCAAGATCACCAGAGTCAGCCACATCTGCACCTACAAGGTTGGAGATGACGGGCTACCAGTCAACCCTGTTGGTCGGACTGGAATGACCGGTCGTGGCCTCCTTGGACGCTGGGGCCCCAACCACGCAGGAGACCCGGTGGTGACGAGGTAGGAAGCATGTCACTATGGACACAGCAGGCTTAACCTTAGGAGGGTTTCACAGGACGATGTTGCTAGCAAAGGCAGTCACTAAAATAGGCTATAGTGATGATGTGGACTAATAATTTTTGGCTAGCTTTTTTCCAACGTCAACACTATAGTCCGTTTCAGTGATTGCCGCTGCTTGCATGTCTTAGTCTTATAAAACCTGCATACACATTTGTATTTTTCAAGTTCTAAAACCTGTTGCACCTCTGGCATCTTTGACAGATAAAGACAGCTCGTGTTGTGTCAGGGGAGGATGCTGGTGTTAACTCTGTTTCCTGTCTCTCCCTGGGTGACTGAATCATTCTGAGATCAGTGGTAGAATACATGTATAGTTTGATCATCTGTTTGGTTTTGATGTGAAAGATTTTGACAAATGAAAGTGCACCATTATATTGCAGGGTATTTCCAATGCTTTTGTCTGCTTTTAGATGGAAGCTCAATGAAATGGGCCAAAAAATGTACAACAACAAGAAACCCATTCTGGAATTTGTCACCATCCAGCGTACTGACAACGGCCAGTGGGCTCTACCAGGGGTAAGGGGTCCTTCATGAGATATTAGCACTCTCTTTTCTTGATATTACAGTGCATGACCCATGGCTCTTTCCCATCATGTTACAAAGAATAGAGTAGTATGAAGGTGAATTTGACTTATTATCTTTCTTTGAAGCCACACACTGCATTTGAAAATACACCATTTTGGATTTGCCATCTTTGAGAGTGCTGTGTTGTAGACGGGAATGAGCAATGCAGGTTGAGCTGTGAGGACTAAATCAATCCAGAGCAGCCACAACACATACATCAACAGTAATGGCACCACAAAAGCATCCCATGGAACCTCCCACCTTTCATGACAAGTACAGCCACAACAAATACATCAACAGTAATGGCACCACAAAAGCATCCCACGGAACCTCCCACCTTTCATGACAAGTACAGCCACAACACATACATCAACAGTAATGGCACCACAAAAGCATCCCACGGAACCTCCCACCTTTCATGACAAGTACAGCCACAACACATACATCAACAGTAATGGCACCACAAAAGCATCCCACGGAACCTCCCACCTTTCATGACAAGTACAGCCACAACAAATACATCAACAGTAATGGCACCACAAAAGCATCCCACGGAACCTCCCACCTTTCATGAAAAGTACATGCTATTCATTCATCTCTCTTTCTTTATGACTCGGACAACTGAATGATTTATGATACACTGTCAAGTATGACAGTGAGGATTCATGCCATTGCAGTAGCACCCCACAAAGGTGACAACTTTGTCCTTGGGTGTTCACTGCAAGTAAGAGACAAGTGAAGTTCCATTTCATGGTTCTACAGCTATGTAGGGTTTTTGCTGTGTTGAAAAGACAAGCAGCTGACTCAGTGCCTTTTGTGATCAGATGATGTTGAATAGTGTCTGTCTGACCTATGAACTGTATGGCGGCTTGGAAAATGCATACTCACTCTCTATTATGTTGCTGCTTTGGGGAAGACATTACTGATCTTAAATGAAGGTAGTAATTCTAACTACTTGGCTATGTGGTTTTAGGGTTGAGAGCAACAATTGTCTTTTTAACAAACTTGAATGAAAAGATGGCACATGATGTCTCAGTGTTTTAGTTTTCAAACTTCCATGTGTATTTGTTCACGTCTATGGTTCATATGGTGTGTGTGTGTGTGTGTGTGTGTGTGTGTACGTACACATGTATGTGTGTGTGCATATGTGTGTACGTATGTGTGTATGTCTTCCTGTAAGTGTATTTTCACACATCTCAATTTGTCTCATTGTCTGTCTCTTTCTCTTTGTCTCTGCTTTTGTTTTCCTGTTTATGTCTTTCTTAGTTTCTATCACCATGCCCCATTCATCCATCCATCCTCCTGTCTGTCCATCCACCTGTCTGTCCATCCATTTGTCCGTCCATCCATTTGTCCGTCCATCCATTTGTCCATCCATCCATTCGTCTGTCCATCCGTCTATCTATCCATTCCAACTGTCTGTCTGTGTGTGTGTGTGTGTGTGTGTGTGTGTGTCTGTCTGTGTCTGTGTGTCTGTCTGTGTGTGTCTGTCTCTGTGTGTGTCTGTCTCTGTGTGTGTCTGTCAGTGTCTGTCCCTCCATCCGTCCGTCCGTGAGTGAGTGTGTGTGTGTGTGTGTGTGTCTCTCTGTCAGTGTGTGTGTTGGTCTGTCTGTCTGTCCGTCCGTCCATATGTGTGTGTGTGTGTGTGTGTGTGTGTGTGTGTCTGCCAGTGTGTGTGTGTTGGTCTGTCTGTCTGTCCGTCCGTCCATATGTGTGTGTGTGTGTGTGTGTGTGTGTGTGTGTGTGTGTGTGTCCGTCTGTCAATCTGTGTGTGTAGCGTTTCTTTCTGTCTGTCCTCTCTCTCTCTCTCTCTCTCTCTCTCTCCAACAACAAAATTTCTCTAAACACATGAGTGCGTATTATCCACTCTTCTAGTCCTCTGTATCTTTGCCGTCACCTACCAGTATTAGCCTCATATTTCACAAGAAACGCATGGATGAAATAAGCTCGTTGCAACCAATGCCGAAATAAGCCACTGCTTGAATGTCTGAGATGTTCTGGCTGTGTTGCAGGGCTTGTGTGACCCTGATGTCAAGGTGTGGGACAGTCTGAAGACCGACTTTACAGAAGAAGCACTTGGCAGTCTTATCAATGACCCAACGCAGCAAAGAACGATCATGAGTAAACTGTTGAAACTGTCGCAACAGGGAGTGGAGGTGTGTCTTGTTCTATGCATGCATGTGTTTCTCTGTATACATGTGTGAATGAGTGAGTGTGTGTGTGTGTGTGTGTGTGTGTGTGTGTGTGTGTGTGTGCACGCACATGCATCTTATGATGTTTTATGCCTTTCCGTGATAGACAGACAGAGGGGCAGATACATAGACATGCATTTAGACCAACTTGCAGACAGACTGACATACAGAAAGGCAGGAAGACAGACAGTGTGCGTGTGTGCACGTGTGTGTTCTCCATCTGTTCTTTATTAATCCCTGCAAATTTCGTTTGTCATTTCTTTATCAATCTCTTCTCTATTATTGTTCCAGCCATAAAACTTTGTAATCTTCTTATGACACGGTGTTGGTTGGTTGTGTGCAGATCTACAAGGGCTATGCAGATGATCCAAGAAACACAGACAATGCCTGGATAGAGACACGCGTGGTTTTGTATCACGACGATGATGGTTCCATCCTGCAACACTTCAACTTGAGGGTATGTTTTTAATGTTTGTCATGTGAAAGTTGTTTGGAGTGGATTCACTCTTGCTTACACATCCATTTGTCATAATTCATTATTTTGAAAATTATGTATTTATCTTGGAAATAATTGTAGGAGACTTCCTCCTTTATCTGTACTATTCAGTTATCTATTAAAATTGTAAGAGATACATGCATGTATATATATTACGTGTTAAAGCTGGTTTCCTGTTTCTGCAATGTTGAGAACCAAAGACAGTGTATTCATATAAAAAGAAATATCATACATGTATGTGTTTGTGAGTAAATAATAATTCTTGACCTACTATTTAAAGACACGTCAGGAATAATAGATTAAAAATAAAAGTGACAAGATTTATTAGAATCTGGAAGAGAAATGTGTAATACATGTGTGTGTGTGTGTGTGTGTGTGTGTGTGAGAGAGAGAGAGAGAGAGAGAGAGAGAGAGAGAGAGAGAGAGAGAGAGAGAGAGAGAGAGAGAGAGAGAAGGGGGGAGGGAGGGAGGGAGGGAGGGAGAAAGAGGGAGAAAAAGGGAGAGAGAAAGATAGAGAGGCCTACATGGCTTCACCAACTTGTCTCTCTTCCAGGCGGGCAAGGATGTGAAGAAGGCCACATGGCAGACAGCCTCCTCCTCCATGTCTCTTCATGGCAGCCATGGCTACTTTCTCAAACTGGTGGTAGAGCGGCTGAAGGCTGACTACTAAGGAAACCCCAACCAATGCCTGGGCTCTGCCTCCTGCTCTGTCCTCTATGGCTTGCCAGCTGTGATATTTCATCTTCTTAATAGCTTTAGTAATGTCTTAACGGTTGCATATTGCTGAATCTGTTTAGTATCGCCTAGTCATTGGGGAAGTGCCTGGGTTGGATGATTTAGAGTAGTTTTGAAATGCGGATTAGTTTTTTGCCAGATGTTCAGATGTCATTGCTGCTGTTGTTTTGATGGTGTTTTTTCTATGCCATGAGTGATGACTAGACAACTTGCCATGATATAACATCTGTTGTATTTGCAATGTCCCTTCGGTGATGTGACAATCATAGCCTTACCGAGTCTTTGGGAAATTAAATTATAATGAATTTGATTACTGTGTACATAGGTGTGACTTGCCAATTGACTAGCTGTCCACAGATGACTGATTCTTGTTGCCCAGTGAAGTGGTTGCCATCAAGACATGGTGCCTTTATTTGTCCATTTGGTCCGACACATAAACTGACTCAAATGAGGATGACTGTTTTTGTCACTTTGTGACATTTCGAATAGAAAGTTAGTACTTCAGTCATCGATTACCTTTGTCATTGTACATGACTAATCCATGTCACTAGGTGCTCAACTGTATTATACTATTACGTGTATCCGATTGTGAAAAGCACAACTATATTATACTATTACGTGTATCTGATTGTGAAAAGCACAAGGCAGTCCAAGACCACCAATGCTGTGGAATTCATTCATTGAGAAGCTGGGTAATCTGATGAAGTGCCTGAATGAGCTTGCCCATTGGGGTTTTTATTTCTGTGTCATGTACATTATGCAGCTCTGTGTGTTGCACAAACTGCCGTCATATGAAGTAAGGGTCATACCATAAAACCAGACGATCAACCATGAAAGTGAAGGGCTGCTGATCTCATCTCCTCTGCAATGTCACTTGCTGTACGTGTTGCTTTTGATCTTTACTTTCAGGAGTAGGCCATGGAATGCTGAGATATAAGCAGACTTGGTGAGAAAGCTATAGATCTTCATTAGTCGGTACAGTGTGTGCCCGATTCAGTGCCTTATTTGTCCAAAAACAAATTGAATTGAAACTATGATAATTGGACACTTTACAAAAATTGTAATTCTTTATATTCATGTTGGACTTTTTATATGAGCTGGAGGATCTGGAAACTATTTCCTAAAAGATTCGTTTTCTTTAAGTAACTTCTGAAATGAGAAATGAGAGATGCTGTCTCATTAATCTGTAATACATCATAGCACTATAGATATGTATGTACAAGTATATATTTGTAAATGGTAGTACTGTGATCAGTACGAAGACCTGCTCTCAATCGTGAAAAGCAGAAAGCTGAAGTGGTATGGTCACGTGTCAAGAGGCAGTGGGCTGACCAAGACCATCCTGCAAGGTACCGTACCAGGTGGGAGAAGGAGAGGCAGGCAGAGAAAGAGGTGGGAAGACAACATCAAAGAGTGGACAGGCTTGACCTTTGCTGACTCACAGCACGCCACAGAGGATAGAGATCGATGGAGGAAGATTGTCCGAAAGTCATCAGTGGTGCCTCAACAACCCATCTCAGGTTTAAGAGACTGAACTGAACTGAACTGAACTGAGTACTGTGATCAGAGCATGCTTGAAAGTGTTATCAGCCCAAACAAATCATGTATTGCTATGTCTCTGAAATATTTAAGAAGAAATATCCACCTTATTGTTATCCATTTGTTGATGGAGTGAGTCTCTGTGGGTTACAGATAATATGGACCCACTGCATCTCCCGCTGTCATTTGTAAAAGGTGAATAACTAGAGAACGCACGTCTTGACTTGACTCGTGATCCCATGAACATAGCCTTACATAGCCCACAAAGCTGATAGGCAGGAGACAACCCCCATGCATACATTCATTTATTCATTCATTCACTCATTCATTGCATTAATGGAATATGTAATAAGGTACTGCTTATTACATTGTCACAAATCACAGTAGAAAGTTCAGGAGCTGAAGCAAATTTTCCTGCCTTTATTTCAAAGCACTTTATGAATGCATTGTATTTATTAATGCTCCAGATAAACTACCCAGTCATTTTGATGACATATATTTGCATAACGTTTGCAATGAGATCATTTCAATTTTTATGAATATCCATTTTTGGGGGGGTTAAAAATCGTTATCTTTGGAATGTAGCTGTACATTTAGATCCCAAGGTTAAATTGATACTTTTAACTCATTCGCGGCGCGTAGGCTTATATGTGACCCTCCACCACGGAATGAGACGCTTTGTCCCTGGAACCATTCGGCGCTTGCACTGGAAATAGGTACAAGGGGTGTGGGTTGTCGATTTTGAGTTTTTGGTTGTTTCTGGTTCAGTAATCCTTTATCTACAATGTCAGCGAGTTTCATTTACCAAAATGTCTCTAAATACGTTTAAATACTTAATTTATGCAAGAGGGGTTTCAAAATAAATACTTCATTAAATATTCATAATTTAAAATGCTTGTATCTCAAAAACTACTCAACCGATTTCAATAATTTTTTCACCATTTCGCAGCTTTTTGGATCCTTTTTGTAAGAACTGATATCACTCTATGCATTCAAAACCTTCAATCTGATTGGTTCGCTTAACTATGGACCATATATATGGGAGAGAGAAGGAACCAGCCAATCGGAGCGCAGCTTAGAGTGAGCCTCGAGGTGTTTGCACTTCTGCCTCCAACGCGCCACGCTTCCCTGCCTATCGTGATTTCGACTCACTACTGCTGAATTTTCTACGGAAAACAAGCATACACGAAGGTATGTTCCCGTCAACTTGTAAATTTATAGTGTATTACTGATTTCTTGTGTCAGATTGATGTAAATCAACAGAACGAGCTAGATCACTTTCAGCGGCCACGGAGCCGATCTCAACCTGCAAGTTGAATTTTGTTTACATTTGCCGAAGATGAATGTGCAGACTTGAGAGAGTATTCAGCTCTGCTGTACATCTCGCATTGCTTGTTTGAGAAATCTTTGTATTAAATGAACAGTAATGATGAAATGACTTCAAATAGTTGGACTGGCTCTAAAACTACATATTGTATGTGATTGTTTTCAGGTCGAGGCCGCATCAACATTGCTTGTAAATAGTTTTGTATGTTTCTTTGAATAAAATACTTTGGAATCTAATAGCATCATCAGTTCCCATTGTGGCGTATAAATAGTTTAACAATCACTGTGCAACCCCCCCCCCCCTACTTTACTACACAAACATTTTAGTGTAATCTCATATCACATAGCATTTTGTTTTGTGTTTCTTGGACCTGTGCACATTAGCACTGATTTTAAAATCATTATGAATAGGTTTTTGATCAGTAAGCCATTGTGACAATTTAGCCGTGAACGTACATTTTCGTGTATTTTCTGAAACAATGTTGACAATAAACTACTTTATGTTTCAAACTGAAAATTTGTGTGTTAGTTTTTGACTCACATGCGAAGCAAAAGTGAGTCTATGTACTGAGCCGTGTCGTCCGTCCGTCCGGGCGGGCGTCCGTCCGTCCGGGCGGGCGGGCGTCCGTAAAAAACTTAAACGTTGGATTTTTCTCGGAGACTATTAAGTCTATCAACACCAAATGTGGCATGATGGTGTATGATGACAAGGCCTCAAAAAATATACATAGTGACTTGACCTTGCTTCAAGGTCAAGGTCACAGGAGCCATAAATGTGGTCTCAAAAACAGTCATTTTTCACATTTTCCCAATTTTCTCCCACGTTATTGAGAATGGTGACCTTAGCTACAAGTGGTATATAGGTCAAAGCAAGCCCTATCTTTTGATACCAGTTTGGTTGACCTTGCTTCAAGGTCAAGGTCACAGGAGCTCTTCAAAGTTGGATTGTATACATATTTTGAAGTGACCTTGACCCTGAACTATGGAAGATAACTGTTTCAAACTTAATAATTATGTGGGGCACATGTTATACTTTCATCATGAGACACATTTGGTCACATATCATCAAGGTCAAGGTCATTTTGACCCTTATGAAATGTGACCAAAATGGGGTAGTGAACCACTAAAAGTGACTATATCTCATGGTAGAAAGTGCCAATAAGCACCATTGTGCTTCCTATGTCTTGAATTAACAGCTTTGTGTTGCATGACCTTGGATGACCTTGACCTTGGGTCAAGGTCACATGTATTTTGGTAGGAAAAATGTGTAAAGCATTTCTTCGTGTATGATGTCATTGCTAGGTTCAGTTGTTTGACCTTGACCTTGAAGGTCACCTGAAGGTCAAGGTCATATAAAGGTCAAGGTCAATCATGTGAGTCGTATGGGCTTTGCCCTTCTTGTTTATTTTATGTTGTATGAATGTGCCAAATTTCAAAGAAATGCATGCATAGTTGCTAAGGAAACTGTTGTGCTGAAGTTTCAAAACTTTTATTTCAAATTTTCTCAGAAACACATTTCCGAGGGTAAGTATATTCAAATACCTGTAACTCGGAAACTAAATGTCCGATTTTCAAACGGTTTTCACCATTGTGATTTCCATTACTTTCAGAGTAACAAAACTGAAAATGGCTTAGGGGGACAAAGCGACTCATTCCGTGGTGGAGGGTCACATATGAGCCTACCACATTAGCATATTGTTGCCCCCTTACAACAAGGAAAATATGGTTTAGGGAACTAGTCTAGTCTTCAATTAGTCTCTGTACTATAGTTTGCCAGCTTTAGATCCACACACAGATCTTTCCCGGCCAGACCATAACCTTTATTAGCGATGCACTAGGAGGCACAAAGTAAACAGCAATGGCGGCGGAGGGTGAATCGCAGCACAAGGTGGGTGAGCCAGTGGAAATTGCTATGCTGAAGAGGATGCTTTGTATGAGATAAGAACTGATGTAGATGATCCCTTTCATGATGATGATGATAGTGGTGATTTTTCTCTCGCTAATGATGAGGTATCAGAGAGCGAGGATGAGAGCAAAGCTGTCATGCTGGCTGAAACTAGGTCGACCTCGCCATCATCGGTAGTTCATTGTAGGCTCATATTGATTGTAACTCAGGACTAATAAACACCACCATCACAACATTTCTCCAGTGTGTTTTTGTGCCATTTTTTGAAGTTCACTTTTTTATAGAGCTCTAGACCAAGAAACAAGCAGTAGGCACTCTGAGAAAGAGAGCTAAGTGAAAGACCTTTTTTTTCTTCAAAATAGTGGCTCTACTTACTGTCATGGCAAGTGTAGTGTTTTCTTAGCTTAACAAAGTGTAGCATTTGGCTAGTTTTGGCAAAGAAAGACCTTTCTAGCCATACCAAGTTTAGCTTTGTAGCTACAGTGTTTATTTTACTACGAGTTTTCAAACTTGGTCCATTTTCCTGCGATTGCAGGGGACAGACGCACTAGAAATTCTGCGCCTTGAATGAGTTGATGAGGCATTGTCCTTGATTTTTGCCATGCTTTTGCTAATGCCTGAGTTCAGCATGAGGACAGAGCCACTTGATGCCCCTTCATCAGCCAAAGCTCCTGGCCTTCAAGGCCTACCCCTGTAGTTGAGCAAAGGGCAGCCCTGAACTGTCAAAAAGGCTACTGATAGAATGTCAGGTCATTATCCCTCCAGGTTTACTGGAGGTCCTACAGACTTTATCCCTCCAGGTTTACTGGAGGTCCTACAGACTTTATCCCTCCAGGTTTACTGGAGGTCCTACAGACTTTATCTGTCTGTCTGTCTGTCTGTCTGTCTGTCTGTCTGTCTGTCTGTCTGTCTGTCTGTCTGTCTGTCTGTCTGTCCCGACTTCACGGCTGATTTCTCAAAAACTGCTTAACGGATTTCCTTGACATTTTGCACACTTACTGGAAGTTAGGTCCGATTGAATGTATCAAATTTTCAGAATCGAGGTTTGAAGAGAAAGTGTTTTTTTAAGGTCCTAAGCTCGGGTTGCGCCTCCCTAATTTGTGAATTGATGGAGCGGCGAAAATACCAAAGGTGTGACGTGATCATTTGGCGTCAAATAACGTGACGTCATTTTATCTGTGTGTCGACTCTCTGTCTCAACATTTCAATTGACGTAACAGCAGAAATTATGGGTAACCTTTTAGATCGAAATCGAGTCCTTCGTATGTTGAACGTCTACGTTGAACAAATACTTTTCCGTCTGCATTTCTCGTACTGGCACAACTTGGTGACTTAAAGAAGTCGCTCCACTCCACGTCTACGAGATCATTGTACAATTTGTTAGCCTATATTAGGTCACCACGAATCCTTCGTCCAAAGATGAACGGAAAACAGGTTTACTTGCACAAAAACGATAATAAAAAATAAACATGTGATTTAGTCTTAGCTTCGTCTAGACGGGGTAAAGAGCAGCGGGGAAGTCATGAGGAATACTGGAACTGTCCTCTCAAAGTCCAAGTCTAAAAGTAAGACGAAGAGCGACGAAGACGATGATGCCAAAGGGTTGAACTTTAAAGCTGAAGCTTCGAACTCGACTCGAGTGGAAGTCTATCCAAGACCAACTGTAGATACTTGCACTAAATTTTCAAACCCAATGTAATGAAATCAAATTAGGCTCAAATTAAAGAGATTCAAGAGACAAACACAGTGATATAAAAATTATCTCTCTATCTTAATTAGTTATAAAGTTATGAGCGGAAATGTGACGAAAAAAGGGAGGGTATTTTATATAGGAACTGGGTCCAAAATCTGTGACCGAATTTTGGGGGTTGACCTAGTAAAATGTCTGTAACTTTGTTAAAATACACGCAATTAATTTGAAATTTTCAAGAGAAGTAGTTCACTCTATACTGGTATAACCAGTCTATAATTAATTATGCTAAAACTGTTACAAAAGCTACAAATTCATCATTTTATGCATGATACGTGATATGATTACTTGATATATTCTAAGCAATTTGCCAAAAAATGTGCCATTGCCGCAGATATTTTTATTTGAAAACTCCCCCAAAAATTACAATTGAATGCTTGAGTAATTCTGATATTACACAAGTCATAATTAGATTACATTTATGCTTAATAACTGAGGTGCTAAAAAATGTTACATCATATTAAATACATTAACGAAATCATCTTAACCTTACATGTCATTTGTTCAAATAAAAATGCCATAATAATGAAAGTTTAAAAACAACTGATGTATCACTGAAAGGCTCTTTAAAATATATATGTCAGGAATTACATGAGAAAGAATTCAAAACAGGGAACTGCACTGCATTGAACTTGATTTGCAAAGGCCATCTGCCCATTGCAATTTTTACAAATTTAAGCAATTACATGTACAGTACAATGCTATAATCTATGAGATACACATCATATTGGTTTCTTGACACTGTGGCAAATATTAAATAGCTTTCCTCTGATTTACATTGTCAAGACTTTAATGCATAATAACTGTACACTGCAACATATCTTAAAACTCAGGTATTAGCCCACTGCATGATGGTAATGAAAAGGTTTGAAGTATATTTTTGTTCAGGGAAAACATCAGAAAAGTACAAGATCCACACCCAAGAATTTCAAGGGATGCAATGTCTCACAAGTCACAACAAGTCAGTTAGACTAAAAGTTAGATTAAAACTAATAAAAGTACACAAATGATTTTTGAGTAGGCTTTTTTTTCTCTTTCAAGTGAACGAGTTATGAAGTCACAAATCACATCAAGCACACCAATGAAGATGTCAAAGGAATCACTTTCTCCTGCACAATAACCCACAAAGGCTATACTTCAGCAGTTGAACTGGATACCTGAACTTCTATTCTCTCTCCTCTATTCTTCCTGTGGCTTGGCACCTAGTTTTTTTCTCTCCAAAGACTTGTTTTCCCTTCTCAAACTGACATATTTTCTCTTTGATTGTTTGATGTCTGGGTAGCATTTCTGGATGTACCAAAGTACAACTGTAAAAAAATGTACCCATTTTTGGGTGGTTGTTGCAACTGATATCGAAATGTCTCTACAAAGTCCCAGAGATCTTTAACACTTCTGAAGTTATTCATAATGTCGCATTGTGACTGTCATCCCCATTCAAGGATGAACAGAGAAAATGTGAAAATCACTATATTTTAAGGACTGGGAATCATGATTTAAATACTTGAAATCGGCCTACAGAAACCAAAGATGAACGGAAAACAGGTTTACTTGCACAAAAACGATAAGAAAAAATAAACAGGTGATTTATTTTAGTCTTAGCTTCGTCTAGACGAGGGAAAGAGCAGCGGGGAAGTCATGACGAATACTGGAACTGTCCTCTCAAAGTCCAAGTCTAAAAGTAAGACGAAGAGCGACGAAGACGATGATGCCAAAGGGTTGAACTTTAAAGCTGAAGCGTCGAACTCGACTCGAGTGTAAGTCTATCCAAGACCAAAGTCACCAAGTCGAAGGCGTGTCGATTCAGAGTTCAACACTATCACAAAAACGTTAAATCACCATGAAGGTGCCACCATTCCAATCAGAATCCGAATCAATTTTGAAATATGCTCGATTAAACTAACCTTGATTGAGTAGATCTGCATGTGAACCGCGCATCGCCGATCAACTTAATGCCGTTGAAATTCGAAATTCCCGGCGTCAATGACGCCGTCACGATGTCAGCTACCGGAAGACGCGAAAGGCGAACTTCCGGCACAGAGCAGTAAATTTGAGACATCTGTAACTTGTGTGCGAGATAGAATAGAATCACGATTTTTTCAGAGGATGTACATAAATCTATTTTGAATTTGCTTATTTCGTCAAAACGCACGTTGTCGGTCTCGGAAGAAAATTATCAAGCCAAACACAATAGGTCCTACTTTGCACTGCTAGGATTAACTGAGAATGGATGTAGGGTTTAAGAAAACATTATATTCACGTAGAAAATTTAAAGAGCTTTCCAGTGGTACCTAATATGAGTGGGTTATCGATGATAAACACAGAGATCCACGCTTCGAAGTAAGGTGCCCCTAAAACGACGCGAAAAGCACTGAGCGTAAAATTGGCCCGGTTTCGTCAGCCTCGTTTGTGACGTTAGTGCAAGCAAAGACCGTCTACAATCGATACGCCTTCGACTTGGTCTAGGTACTTGCACCAAAGACCGTCTACAATAAGATGGTTCATCCGGTCACTTCCGGCGAAATTAGGGTCACGCGCACCACCAAGCGGAAACGGTGTCCCTCGAGTCAAGGAAGACAACTTCCACATACCGCGTCAGCATAACAATTTACAGTGGATCGTGGAATCCTCTTATTGTGAACTTCAATTGAGGGACAGGAAAAAAATTCACACTAAGCGGAATGTCACATTAAGAGGGTTGATTTCAGTCATACAATGAACTGAAGGGAAATTAAAAGGTTGTGGCTATTTCAGACACTGACTATAGAGCGAGCGCACTGCTTAATATTACATTACTCGTTCGTCGTACCTCGAGCTTTTTCTGAACTCATCTTGAACAATTTTTATGCGAGATTTTAAATCAGACAAACATGAAAACCTTACTCCAACTAACTTTCAAAGGCAAGGAGGTGACCATTGCAGTGCGAATAACTGTGTTAACTCGCGCTATGCCTGTCCACAGAAGTCGTAGTCGTGATTAGCCGGTCAAAAATGTCGACCACGAAGAAGAAATCAAGGCAAGGAGGTGTCCATTGCAGTGCGATTAACTGTGTTAACTCGCGCTATGCCTGTCCACAGAAGTCGTTTTTTAGTTTTCCGTGCAAAAATAAAGAGAGGTAAGTAATGATTATATAAATGTGTTTTGAGCTAAGCACAATAAAATACAGAACTTGAAGTGTAATCTAAATCTGCTGAACTGGTTGAGGAAGCTTGTGGCTTTTGCTTTTGTAGGTGTGCCAATATTTGTTTTCGAAAATCTGCTGATTTAGTCACGTCAGCACCTCAGCAAATCAGCAGTCTTGATAATGAATGATTCACGTTAGATGATAAATATCGCCTTGAGGCTTGATCACAATTGAGTGATTCTGAATCAGAGTTGAAGAGTTTTGGCAACTCTTGCCTTGGTCATCTCTTGAAAAAATATTTGTTCATATGCTGATGTTGTAATGCATGAAAAAAGAATTCATTCAGTGTGAGTGTAACTAGCATTTTCCTTTATCTTGATAGGATTTTTTTTCAGCTTGTGGTTGGGTTTTTTTTCATTGTGCTTATTGGTTGTTGATGGGGGGAACTTCAATTACTTCAACAGAAACTAAATTCCAGTAAACTGTTCAACAAATGCACTTTTGCTGATTTATTCTGGTTCATAACACATCCAAAATAAATTCTATGGCCAAGAACAATCCACAAACAGACTTGAAAGGAATACTTACATACAAAATCTTCCAATTAATATTATATTACATACAAGAATACTTAAGTTAATGATTTTCTTATCATGAAAGCAAGGCAAATCAAGTCAGCATCTTCATAACTGGCAAGTAAATGGCTCACATGATACAGTTGCTCCATACATAAAAGAAGACTATTAGTTCTTTGCACAATCTTTCTATAAATGCCTTAGCTTAATGCTATGAGAATTTGTGATTCTTAACTTCAAGTTATACAGAGCTTTGAAATATCACATGTGTACACAGTGACACACACATGCCCTCTGCATGTCTGGTGGTGTAGGTAATCACTGACCGATCATTAAAAAAATTTCCATTACCATGATCATGAATCAAAGATTGAGGAAATTGCTGTGAACTATGCAATCCAGAGAAGAAAATAATACAGACTAGAAGTTACCCAAGTACATTAATGTCATTAATAAAAACAAATCATCAGTGCTTTCACCTTTTTTTTCAAACTTCAGCAACTTCAAAAACACTCATTTATATTCAATAGCAGGGCATGATCTGGTTTTTTGTGTTTGTGTGTGTGTGTGTGTGTGTTTTTTTTCAACCCTCATTTTTCGAGAGGTTGCGGGTTCGAACCCGATCTTCTTCTTTTTTGTATATGCCAAAACCTGGAGGTTCAGCGTCTGTCTGTGTGTGTGTCTGTCTGTCTGTCCCGATTTCTCAATAACTGCTGGACGGATTTCCTTGACATTTTGCACACTTACTGGAAGTTAGGTTCGATTGAATGTATCAAATTTTCAAAATCGAGGTTTGAAGAGAAAGTGGTTTTTTAAGGTCGTAAGCTCGGGTTGTGCCTCCCTAATTTGTGAATTGATGGAACGGCGAAAATACCAAATGTGTGACGTGATCAGTTGGCGTCAAATAACGTGACGTAATTTTATCTGTGTGTCGACTCTCTGTCTCAAAATTTCAATTGACGTAACAGCAGAAATTATGGGTAACCTTTTAGATCGAAATCAAAAATGTGTTGAGTGGAATGCAAGTCAGAAAAGTTACACTTGCAGTCTAACACCATCAGATTATCTGCAACTTTTCGAAGCGAATCTAGCCTAAAAACCTACCAGTTATGCATCGTGTTAACAGGATTGACTCGTTCTGTTCCACAGTTGGCGGAGAACGTTTCAATTTTGCTGGTTTTCAGCATTACGCGATCGCGCAATTTTTTTCTTCAAATCAGAAATAGCTTTACATTTTTGTCCTCCTGTAACCACCATCAGATGTCCAGCGTCGGCATTAACAAAGAATTACAGAAAACCCAACAACTATTATCTTTTTATCCATAAATAAAGATACTTCATACACAACACTTTCATGAAACACAAACAAACAAATGAAAATATAGATTTTTTTTCACCAGCATTGTCCACTTTTGGGTGGCGAACTTTTGTCTCAGTGTCATATCAATTCTCTAATGGCTCGTGTGGTAGAGCATTGGACTCGTGGTCATGCATGACCAGGTTCGATTCTGCGCTGAAACTTTTTTCTTCTCTTTTTTCGAGAGGTTGTGGGTTCGCACCTGACCTGGTTTATTGTGTTTTTGTTCATGTGTGTTTTTTCCCCCTCTTTTCTCGAGAGGTTGCGGGTTCGAACCGGATCTTTTTCAATTTTTTTTAAATATGCCAAACCTGGAGGTTCAGCGGTTTTTATTACCCAACTTTTTTATATATATATGTCAGGCATAAATCAGAGTTCCGTTAACCTCAAGAGAGAATGTTCTGTATCTATGAAAGACAAAAAAAGAAAAAAGATCTACATGTAGATGTTTTGTCTGCAAGTGAAATTATCATGGGAGACGGCATATCGACTTCTATAGGTTTTGATATAGGGCATTTGTATGTATTTTGAAGTAGTTTATCATTTATAAGGGGAAGAACATATCGGATAGTGTTACATCTAATAGAAGTAGGGAGTTGACTTGTTACAATGGATGCCATAAATCAAGGTAAGAAGTACTATAACGCTGTGGAAATTTCCTCACAAGAAACGCTTCAACTCTTCAGTCAGGACATTTCTGTCCCAGTTCATGATAAGTACTTACAATCCTCAGATAAGACTGGTATGTCATCTTAGATCACGAGGCGATGACATTACAAACACTGTTTCAACAGTTCATCCAGGAAAATTCTCGCCGATTACAGAAATCTGATGCAGTAAATATACCATGCCAAGTTATGACTAATGGTTCTATTAATTGATTCCAAGCACATCTCCATTGTCAATTTGCTTTGTTGGTGTAGTTCTTATTTTATTGCTTTTATTGAACTGAGAAATTGACTTTTCCCTCAAGGATGCCACTTGAGAAAGTACTCTGACTAGAAATAGATTTATATGAAATCCTTGTACAGGTATGCAAAGCAAGTAAAATGGAAGGTGTCACACGTCGAATTATGAGAAGCCGGCGAGTGGGTGGCTTTAAGTTCCTGGCGATGAGGTAGGCGGCGAGACGTTAAAGTTTGTGCCTCGTGAGTAAAGTGAACAGCGTGCAAAGCAACCGTCTAGAGTGAGAAGAGCTCACAGCGAGCATGGACGGAAGGCGTTACCATGAACTGGGAGGAGTTTCATGCGTGCAAGGGGCTCGCGTGAGTCGAGGGAGGCAGGCTCACGGGAGAATGAGAGGAAAAACGGGAGAGTGAGAAATTAAGCGGTCAGACAGGGAGGACGGCTCTGTACGTGGGTGTCGGAAACCTAATTCTCTCTCTGCTCTTGAGAGGCTGGTGACGCTGTGTGGCCCACAACTGGGACTTGTCTTGACGAGAGTCCCGACCTACGAGAGTTTGGTTTACCTACTGGTTGTGTCCATCGAACGTTCCTCTCGAGTGAGGACAGGGAGGAAGAAAAGCGAGCAGACATGGAGGACGGCTCTGTACGTTGGTATCGGTAACCTTCTCTCTCTGCTCTTGAGAGGCTGGTGACGCTGTGTGGCCCACAGCGGGGACGTGTCTTGACGAGAGTCCCGACCTTCGTGAGTTCTGGTACCTGTGGGTTGTGTCCATTGAACGGTTCCTCGCGAGTAAGTACAAATTCGTTGTGTCCATCGAAGTCGAGTCGATAGAGTTGGTCTAACTCCTTCATGGTGATGTTGAGATAATTTTGACTTTGTGGGTTGTGGAAAATTGTGATTATAATTAGGTATTGTGAAAATTGGCAGGGGAAATTAAGTTCCATTTTGTTCCTGTATTGTTCGGTTGTATTGTTTGCTCATTGACTGTTGTTAATTGAAATAGTCGGTCATATTTTGAGTAACTGCAGGGGAAGTTGAGTCCGTTTGTTCCTGCATTGTCAGATTGGTGCCAGTTTTGGTCTAACGATTGCAGGGAAGGTTGTGTTCCGTTTGTGACTGCATTGCCAATCGTTTGACAGCGGAAGTGCATTTCTATCATGTATTGGTATGATAATACCATTATAGGTTGTGAAGGGTGGATGATAGTTGTTGCGGAGTTTTGATCTGGTGTCAGTTCAGTGTTATGTGCCTTGTGTGCACTGGGTGAGTTTGTCTGACATCACCTTGCGTTAAACTTAAAGGCTGATCTTGTTTGAAACGGCCATTTTGTTCTGACAGTTAATTAGAATATTGTTCTTGATTGAAACGACCATTCTTGTCCTTACATTTTGGTGGGTTGGAGTTGTCGTTCTTGGCGTGACAAATAGTCATTTGCATTGACTTTCCTGTGTAGGTGAAATCTTGTTCTGCATTGATAAGTTATTTGTTAGAACATTGTAAGAGGATTTTACACTTTGTTCTTGTACTCACGGAGTTGTAACGTGTTGGATTTTGTTAACAGAATTTCATTCCGTTCTGTCACTGGTTAAATTTGTGATGAGTTGCTGTGGGTGAGGTTTGGTACTATTTAGTATTTCCGGTTTTCCTGGGTGTGAGGCTGTGTATTATTGTGTGATCTTGCATTGTGGGAGGATGTAAAGATAATTTGAGTGTATAATAAATTGTAATTGTTTCTTCATTTCTGTATGTTATTTGTATTCTTTTGATTGGATCAATTGTCATCTCTCGGAAAAAGTCTGAGCAGAAAGGGACCCGTGACAGAAGGAGGGATGTGGGGGTGGTGAAGGGAACACTTGTTTAGTCTGTTGTCTTTCAAATTTTTGCATAATGTGAGACATTTGGATTGTTATTGATTTTTAAGGTTCTGATGACATTTGAATGAATGGTTTGTTTTGTCTGCATGTGATGAAAGATTGTTTATGAGTCACATTTTGATTCAGATATAATTTTTGATGAAATTTTTCTCATAAAGATTGATTTCCATGAAGAATGTTTATTTAACCATATATTGAGGATATATTTTGTTTGAGAATTTTGAAAATTGTCAGTGAAGTGAGATGGCCCAAGAGGATTTAGTCAGGAAAAAGATGTTGATGTAACTTATTTTGTTATGTTGCATTAGAAAGTGTTTGAATATTTTTTATTGTAGATCTCATTGGATTGTTCCATTGTTCAACTTATATTCATGCTATTTTGAACTTTGAATTCACCACAGTATACCCTTCTTTTTATCATATCGCAAATTATGAAGAATTTGTAGTTGAAAAGCTGACAGGTATAACTTGTGAAATATTGAAATTCCAATCCACTCTCTTCATAACTGTCTTTTAAAAAAAGTAATCTTCTTTGCACTAAGTATTAATTTTCACTCAACATCTTCAGGTACTGTTCTTGAATATTTTATTACAGGATGGGGCTCAAATCTTAGCTCAAATTTACAATGAAAGAGCATTTGCCTTTTAGAACGCTGCAGTAAAAGCAAAGATTATATAGTTACACAAAGATAGTTCATTAGCTCATTGTTGTGATGACCGAGACACGTTGCTCCCCCAAGCGTCAAGTTACATGGGTGAATCAAGGGAAGTAATCACACCGCTTAGCGACATGTAAAATTGCTTGTTTATCGACGCGTTTCTGATGCGTTCCGATCATGTTTGTGAATAAATTTATGGTGTAATGTGTAATAAAATGATTTGCTGCAATAATGGGGGTGTTTTGGCTTTTTTTGTAGCAGGCGTTGTGAAATCGAACTCGCATATAGGCCTAGATCTACATGGTGTTGATGACTGGGAACGATCTAATTTTCAATTATTATCGAAGAATGCAAGCTTGTTTATCAACTTATACACCCCTGTTGAATATATTTACAAAATGCAAAGCAATACATACCTGTCAAGAAGGTGATTTGTGGCCAGAAAGTCATCCGATGAAGTGAATTCAGTTTGAACAGGAGCGCGTTCAGTCTTAAGCGGTGTAGAAGCGATCAAGCAAGACTGCGAAGAAACAAAATTTTTGCACAGGGCCACAGCGTAAGGTTGTTCGATGCCAGTAGCAGACGATCTCTTGGGCAGTCTGCTTCTTACTTCCGGTAGTGCGCTGACCGCGGGATTTAGTTCTAGAGGGGGGTCGGGCCAATTCCCATACTCTGGCCAGAACCCACGCGCAGGAATTGGGTCATTCCAGAAACTTCTCCCGGAGAAGACGGGCACCAGCTCAGAGCCTTTCGGAGAAGACAGGAATCAGCTCTCCGAGGACGAGACGTTCGGATTACGGAATTTAAACGGCGAGTATTTGTGGTCGTTGTGATTGAATTCCTATTGGGTCCTCGGGCTGTTCTTTCCGGTAGTTCTGTGTCAATGCAGTGCGGAAGCACAAGGTGACCGCGATCGCCATTATGGTGGAGCAGGGTATGCTACTCGGACATTCACAGATGCGGAGTTTTAGGACCAATTCGAGTCCGCGGTTTGATTGAGATCCAGAGTGCTTATTTGCTCTTTACATGTTGGCAAAGTATGATTTCCGCAACCTCGGACACGTTTTCTCCAGGTTTTATGTTGCTAGCCTATCTACCCGGAGCGGAGAATGGTTGCGACAGACTCGCATCTTCTCCCAAGTGCGCATACCTTGGCATGTTCTTGCACTGTGATAATGTCGCCAAAAAAAAAAAACAAAAACAAAATTTGTGGCGGGGTGCACATCGGTGGCGCATCTTTTGTCGGTTTTTGCCCGATTTTCAGAGTGATATGTAGCCAGAGGCACAACGTGGCAGCGGTGCACCTCATTTGCGCATCATTGGCATGTTTTTGCCCCCTTTTCATGGTGATCATGTGGCCAGTTGCACAACGCGGCAGCGTTGGTGCCTCCATGATGGGGTACACCTCAACCGTACGGGCTATCACACAATAGCGGTGACCAGGGAGACAACTCTGTCTGGCAAGACGAAAAGCAGGGAACAGAGGTAGCCTCCCTTGCCATGACATCTAATATTTAACTATGGTGACCACCCCAGAATGTCCCGGTGCAAACATTTTCGTGGGGTGGGTATATGAGTGCGCCTATCTTATCCATGAGATTCATTTGTTATAATTCCAAGTTACCCAGAGGCTTCAACCTAGTTGACACCGGCTCAGAATGTCACGGTGCAAACATGTATGTGGTGTGGGTGAATGAGTGTGACTATCATATTCATTAGACTCATTTGCTTTGATTCCAGGTTAACCAGAGGCTTCAACCAAGTTGACGCCGGCAGTGCTAGACGGTGCTGGTCGCAGCGATAAGCCACTGGGAGTGCCAGGTTGGTTTTGCTTGCAGGAATGGGATCCCAGTGGGCCCAGAGCCCTGGTGGTCAGTTTTGCTTGCAGGTTGGGCGCATTTCCTCGTGAACTCCAATTGTTGGGCGTTATGCCTTGGGGGAATCCTGTGGGATCCCAGTGGGCCCAGAGCCCTGGTTCTGTTGCAGGTTGGGCGTAGCCCCGGTGGTGGACTTCCTAGTGAACTTCAATGCTTGGGCGTCATGCCTTGGGGGAATCCTGTGGGATCCCAGTGGGCCCAGAGCCCTGGTGGTCGGTTTTGTTTGCAGATATGCCGCAAGCCCTGGTGGTGGTTTTCCTCGTGAACTCTAATCGTTGGGCGTTTTGCCTGTTGGAATCCTTCAGGACCCCAACGGGCGGAGCCATGTGATGGAAGTCTCGTGCACTCCAATTGTTGGGAATAGTGGAGAGTTCCAGGTTGGTGGCACAAAGAATTTGTTCCATGTTGCAGGATGCCTCCTCAACGTCGTGGCACCCGCAGGCGCAAGATTCCCAGCAGGTTGCAGGACGGGATGGAGTCACTCCCTTCCACCGCTATGCTTGACCACGCACAGGCCATCTCCGACCACTCCAGCGCGGCACCCCACCTGTCTTCCGGCCGGACCACCTTGGAAGAGGCTATCCTGCAACAGCTGAAGGAGAACAGCGCAGCATTGCAGGGCCTCTCCGCACGCTTGGCGACACTGGAGCAACGAATGGATGCTGCTGCTGCCACACCACAGCCCAGCGTGGCCCCCACTGCCAGCACCTTCGTCTCCTCCACTGCCAGCACAAGCTGGAGGAAGGGAAAGGCAGAGCCCTCACCTTCACCCAATGGGCAAAGGCCTGGAACATTTTCCGGGCCATTGTTGAAAAAGACAAGCAAGAACTTTCAATGGGACTGGCCCAACATTACAATACAGTGGCCGAATTCCAGGAGAAAGGGCAGGACTGGTCTTTCTATGACGAAAGGTACCGTCAGCTCATAGCTAAGGGGAAGGTTACTTGGGGAGAAAAATCCTTTGAGCTAGCCTTTGACGCACAAGGGAGGGCAGGCACGATCAGAGGGCAGAGCGATGCTCTGACCAAGAAGGGCCCCAGATATTCCCCATACCAACCCAAGGATAAGGCAGGCGTCTGTTTCTCTTTCAATTCTTCTGGGTTCTGCAAGTGGGGCTTTGAGAAATGCAAATTCGAGCACAGATGCTCGGAATGCAAGGGCAAGCACCCAAAGGCATACTGCGTGAGAAAACAACTGCAGGCCTATAAGGCGGGACAGGAGGAAGGTTTTAGGAAGGGCCCCCAGTCAAAACCTGTAGGAGCTCCCAACCTGCAAAGAAGGCCTGACTTGTAGTGCAGACGACCAGTGACAGGGACGGAACTACGGGAGAGGACATGACACAACTGGAGCACGTAACACCAATCTTGCAGAAAAGGTTAGAATCTTGATTAGCAGGGTACAATGAAGAAATAGTGAGGTACCTTCAGGTGGGCTTTACCGAAGGCTTTTCAGTGGGTTTTGACGGCGAACCAAATTCAGCGTGGGTAGACAACCTAAAATCTGCTAAGGAACATCCAGAAGTGGTGAAGCAGTATATTGAGAACGAACGGCAGGTCGGTAGAATTGTAGGCCCATTCCCACAACCCCCGTTTGCCACCTTTCAGTTATCTCCCCTGGGAGTAGTACCAAAAAAAGAGACTGGAGATTTCCGCATTATACATCACTTATCCTTCCCGGAGGGAAATTCGATCAATGATGCTATCCCAGTCGGGTACACAGAGGTGGTCTACGCTACTATAGCGGATGCTGCTCAGTTGGTGAGGAACGCGGGAGTTGGGTCGTACATGGCGAAAACAGATATCAAGAAAGCCTTCCGGATCATTCCACTTCAGCCGCAAGAGTATAAGTTGTTCTGTTTCCAGTGGGAAGGGCTATTTTTCTATGACAAGTGTCTGCAGATGGGGTGTGCTTCCTCTTGCCAAATTTTTGAGACCTTCAGTGCAGCCCTGCAATGGGCAGCAAAAGCTAAGTGTGGAATCAGGAATATGGTGCATATCCTAGATGATTTTTTTATCCCTCCAGGTTTACTGGAGGTCCTACAGACTTTATCTGTCTGTGTGTGTGTCTGTCTGTCTGTCCCGTCTCCACGGCCTATATCTCAAAAACTACTGGACGGATTTCCTTGAGATTTTGCACACTGACTGGAAGTTAGGTCCCATTCAATATTATCAAATTTTCAGAATCGAGGTTTTAAAAGAAAGTGACTTTTTTACATTTTGGTGTTTCAATGAAAACAATTCAACAGACTCCATTTTGCAAAATCTGTGACGTCATCATTTGACGTCGTATAACGTGACGTCATTTGCGAGGAGATTTTTTAGGAGGATGGATCCTATATAGAATCTATGCCAGGAGGAATAATTTTGAGAACACTGGAGAAGGAGAAAGAATGATTTTTTACGATGCAAGTAGTCAATTCATGGAATGGCGACCCACTCCACAGCCACGTCACTGTCTTGCTGTATCTCTCGTGGTAACAGATGCGGGCGCAAAAATGGCTTCCAAATGAACGCAGACTTAACTCGTTGCATTGTATTCCGGACAGCATTTGTGTCTCATTTTTGCCAGACAGTGAGAAGATTTCTCAGACTGTGATAGACAGGGGTATGAATAAATATTACTCATGTTATTTAGACGAAATTAAGATCTATGGGCAAGAGGATTACACGGTGGAGGTGACAGGTCGGTGCTTCAGATCAGTGCGAAAAAATGAAACACCACATCGATAATTTATATCCATCTTGACGCTGTTAAGCAGAAGATCAACTATCCTCATTGCTCGTGCAAGGCTGGGTCTTGTCTCGTCTCGGGGGAAGCGGAAAAAAGATTTTCCACGACAGCCGTATCTGGCATTTGAACACGATATTGCAGCGCAGTTTTCTCCGTGCCGTCGTCGCTTCATTTTCAGCTATGAGTGAATGAAAGCGTCGATTCTAATTCCAGGTAGAAACACCACAGTGTTCAGAGTTATGCGAGGAAAGGCTTTCTAACCTATTGACACCAGTCGCTTTTTCTAATGGGAGATCCAAAATGCCATCGCAGCTATCATTATTATAATTATAATATAGGCCTGTATGCTAGCTGCTCGATCATCTGCTGCTCAGAGCGCAGATCATCAATATGCGTCCGGTGTTTATTTCTTTATTAAGACCAGCTTGTTAGAGACGTGCTTTTCCATGGAGAAAATTGTGTTTAGATCTTTTAGGAGAGATATAGTTTACTGACACCTGGAACCTTTTCCCAGCTTTAAGTGTGGGAATTTTCATGTTATATTTTTAGTGTTTACACTCCCTTCTCCACGCACTCGGCTAATTAGTGTTCATGTTTACAAACTACGGAACAAACGGTTTCTCACAGACATATCGCTTTCAAGAAATACTATAAAAACCCTTGCACGCACTTGCATTCTGCTATTCATACACTAAACTTTATTCCTCACGCACGTGGCATAGATACAACACTCACTATACATACGTGTATCTTGCACAAGCGCTCCGGGAGAGACACGCGAAAACTGGGAGGTCACTCTGTCGGAAATCTCGCTAAAATCAGCTTTCTATTGTCTTTATAGTAAAACAAAGAGCCGGATTTTATTCAATTAAAATTCATAACTTTTAAACAAATTGACCCACAGTGTTCATACTTATACCATTGGAATGATCTTTTTATGCTCTTTTCAATGAACTACATTTCATTCGTGTCATTTACCTTTCGTTTTTTCTCGCACATACCTATATAATACACCTCCTCCTCTGTGTGACTGTGTGAGTGTTAATTCAGCGTCTATGACAAGCCAATGCAAAACAAAACATGTCATAATAGGAGCTTCCTGAACCTATCCATCATGTTTAAAATATATGGTCGATTGTTTCCTGGGCCGATAGCTTGCAAGGGGGTTTAGGGAAAAGAACGTTATAAATGCTTTACAAACACTCCGTCATATCAATTCTCAAATGGCTAAGCTGGTAGAGCGTTGCACTCTTGGTCATGCATGGCCAGGTTCGATTCTGCACTGAAACTTTCTTTTCTCTCTTTTTTCGAGAGGTTGTGGGTTCGAACCCGACCTGGTTTTTTGTGTTTGTGTGTGTGTGTGTGTGTGTTTTCCTCCTCTTTTCTCGAGAGGTTGTGGGTTCGAACCCGTTCTTTTATCTCTTTTTTAAAATAAATATACGAAAACCTGGAGGTTCAGCGCCAGCGGTTTTTATTGTCAACCGTTCTCGGACAGGTTGTGAGCTAGATCTTAGCAAGTTCCTGGAGATGTGCAATGATATCAATGTCCCCATGGCGCCCGAGAAAACAGTACAACCTACCAAAGTCATAACATTCCTCGGTTACGAGATTGATTCAGTCCAGTCCGAGATCAGGTTACCCATAGACAAACTAGCAAAGTGCCGCCGGGAAATCTCTAACCTGTTGGGGAGGTCAAAGGCCACCCTCAAGGAACTCCAATCCCTGATCGGGGTCCTAAATTTTGCTTGTGCAGTCATTGTGCCGGGTAGGGCGTTCATTCGCAGACTGATTGACTTGACTATAGGCTTGAAACAATCCCAGCAACGTTGAAAAATAATGTCTTGTGCCAGGCGAGACACATTCCAGGAAAACGGAATCGTACGGCAGATGCTCTCTCTCGTTTGCAGATGGACATTTTTCACTCACTCCATCCTCAGGCGGACAAAGATCCAACACCCATCCCCAGTCTGCCGAACTTTCTAGATTGTTCAACGTAGGACAGCAACTTCTGGCGGGGGCGTTGAGCAGGTCCACAAGAGCCGCATACCAACGAACTTGGGCAGCATTTAGGAACTTTGCGCAGGAGCGCGGATTTCCGCAGGACTTACCAGTGGATGAGTATGTCCTATTTCTGTACATATCGCATATGCACGAGAAGGGGTATGCTCCAGCCACAGTAGCATCAGCCGTATCAGCAATCGGCTATGTCCACAAACTAGCGGCGACCAGAGACCCATCAGACTCCTTCATCATTAGGAAGATGCTCCAAGCTATGAGAAAACTAAAACCTCAATTGGATAATCGCATGCCGATTTCTGAACCAATCCTACAGACACTGGTACTCGGGGCGTCACGATACTTGGGTACACACTACCTCCAAGCTCTTTTCGGGGCTATGTTTCTACTGGCCTTCCATGCATTTCTGAGAGTAGGGGAGATGACGGAATCCGAGCACAACCTCAGTCTCGCAGATGTAACGTTCGGCTCGGATAAGTTGTCCATTACTTTCCGCTCAGCCAAACACGCAGGGGGCAGAACCCAGTCAGCGGTGGTCCAACAATCCGCGAAGACTGCGAAGAAAGCTGCCTGCTGATTGGAGGATTCTATTCAGGGAACCAATCAGAGGACTGCTTTCATACAGGTTCTCCAAAAGAAGAATTCGATTTCACCAAAGATGTGTAACTATAATCTTTTATTTCACAACGCCTGCTACAAAAAAAACAGAGGTAGCCTCTATCAATGGAGAGTGTCGCCATGAAGTTTTTATTCGATTGTGTAATGCTATGATTGGATCCACCATGTCATGACAGTTTCTGTACACAATCCCCAGAATGATCAAATCCTGCTTCTTTGTCTCATGCATCTGTTCTGTCAGTTCTTTGAACCTGCAGCTGGACATTGAAACGCTGAAAGAGGAAGTTGGTAGAGTGTCTTCAGAAGCCTTGAATCCCACCTCCACTGCCAACACCAGGCTGCAGACCTTTGCACACCAACTTTCTCGTTCTCTTGCCAGGCTACATCAAGCGCTTCCGGCTGTGCGAGTACCTGGGCAAGTACTTTTGCCAGTGTTACCATAGCAACGCCACGGACTTCATTCCAGCCCTGATCTTGCACAACTGGGACTTTTCCCAGCACTATGTCTCCAACTTCTCCCATGAACAAACAAACAAGGCTGACGAAACCGGGCCAATTTTACGCTCCGTTTTTTTCGCGTCGTTTTAGGGGCACCTTACTTCGAAGCGTGGATCTCTGTGTTTATCATCGATAACCCACTCATATTAGGTACCACTGGAAAGCTCTTTAAATTTTCTACGTGAATATAATGTTTCCTTAAACCCTACATCCATTCTCAGTTAATCCTAGCAGTGCAAAGTAGGACCTATTGTGTTTGGTTTAATAATTTTCTTCCGAGACAGACGACGCGCGTTTTGACGAAGGATACATTTTATAAATAGATTTATGTACATCCTCTGAAAAAAATCGTGATTCTATTCGGTTGCACACACAAGTTACAGCTGCCGCAAATTTACCTTTTTTCTGCTCTGTGCAGGAAGTTCGCCTTTCGCGTCTTCCGGTAGCTGGCATCATGACGACGTCATTGACGCTGGGAATTTAGAATCTCAATGGCATTAAGTTGATCAGCGTTGCGCGGTTCACATGCGGATCTACTCAATTAAGGTTAGTTTAATCTAGCATATTTCAAAATTGATTCGGATTCTGATTGGAATGGTGGCACCTTCATGGTGATTTAACGTTTTTATGATAGTGTTGAACTCTGAATCGACACGCCTTCGACTTGGTCTTGGGTAGACTTCCACTCCAGTCGAGTTCGACGTTTCAACTTTAAAGTTCAACCCTTTGGCATCATCATCTTCGTCGCTCTTCGTCTTACTTTTAGACTTGGACTTTGAGAGGACAGTTCCAGTATTCATCATGTCTTCCCCGCTGCTCTTTCCCCCGTCTAGACGAAGCTAAGACTAAATCACATTTTTATTTTTTATTATCGTTTTTGTGCAAGTAAACCTGTTTTCCATTCATCTTTGGACGAAGGATTCGTGGTGACCTAATATAGGCTTTCAAATTGTACAATGATCTCGTAGACGTGGAGTGGAGCGACTTCTTTAAGTCACCAAGTTGTGCCAGTACGAGATATGCAGACGGAAAAGTATTTGTTCAACGTAGACGTTCAACATACGAAGGACCCATTGTTTTTGCTGAAGTAGGAAAAGATAACTCTTAGACCGCAGGGCGTGGCATCGGATCGTTCAGGTCCGCTCAGCCAAAATATGGACGATGTTCCCATATTATATTATGATAGTACATGGTATTGGGGATTGAAAACAACAAAGTTCCCTCTTCGATCGTATCTATTAAACAGTGAAAAATGACTTTTAAAAGTGCGAATTTGTATGATTCAAAACTATACAGGAGTTACTTCCCGTGACACATTTTCGTAGTTTTGGCCAATCAGAAATTAGGTCAGATTTACTGCGGAGTTTTCACCATGGCAGCGTGTGCATGGGCCAAATGTAAACAGTGGCTACATCAAGCTTTTTAAACTTGAAAAATTCTATGAGGTAGGCTGTGTAGCATTTTCATAGTTCCTAGTGCTAGACTTGCATGCGTGGCGGCTATTATGCAGTCTAGGTGCAGCAGGTTGGGTTATACATAGTAGGGCTGTCTTTCCAGAAGTAGTCTAACGTACTAGCCTTGAAGTTGTCGACAGTGTTCGCAGATACGGCGTCTTCAGGAAGACTGTTCCATGTGTTGACGACTCTCTGAGAGAAGTAGTTGACTCTCACGTTTAGTCTGCAGTGGTCTTTGGGGAGTTTGAGAGAGTGGCCTCTGGTTTCTCTGCTGTTGGTTGGTTCGAAGCGAGGTCTGTCTGCATCATACAGTCCATGCACGTACTTACGACGATGTCTTTAATAGTTCGACGTCATCAACTTCGTGATGAAACTGATTTGCAATAAAATTTATAGTTTGTGGTCGTAATTCCAAAACGAGACACCATATTACCTCCAAAATACATTGGATTCTTACTTGGGAGAATCCCTGACCTTCCGCCAATTTTCATTAGGATCCGTTTTTATCGTTTTGAGTTATTTTGCTAAATAACTAATATTGATCACGACATCACACATTTGGTATTTCGCCGTTCCATCAACGCAAAAAATAGGGAGGTGCTTCCGAGCTTACGACCTTAAAAAAACACTTTCTCTTCAAACCTAGATAAAAACCGCTGGCGCTGAACCTCCAGGTTTTGGCACTATTTAAAAAAGATCGGGTTCGAACCCGCAACCTCTCGAGAAAAGAGGAGGGGAAAACACACATACACAAAACCACAAAAAACCAGGTCGGGTTTGAACCCACAACCTCTCGAAAAAAGAGAGAGAAAAAAGTTTCAGCGCACGCATGACCAAGAGTTCAATGCTCTACCAAATGTGCCATTGAAAACTGATATGGCTGAGTGTTTTTAAAGCATCTATAACGTTCTTTTCCGTAAACCACCGCAAGATTTTGAACATCTCATATAAAGACCATGTCACGAATGAGGAAATCAGCAACAGGGTCAGGAGAGCAATTGGACAGCACGAAGACCTGCTCTCAATCGTGAAAAGCAGAAAGCTGAAGTGGTACGGTCACGTGTCAAGAGGCAGTGGGCTGGCCAAGACCATCCTGCAAGGTACCGTACGCGTACCAGGTGGGAGAAGGAGAGGCAGGCAGAGAAAGAGGTGGGAATACTACATCAAAGAGTGGACAGGCTTGACCTTTGCTGACTCACAGCGAGCCACAGAGGATAGAGATCGATGGAGGAAGATTGTCCGAAAGTCATCAGTGGTGCCTCAACAACCCATCTCAGGGTTAAGAGACTGAACCAAAGACCATACATTAATAAGACCGCACACTCGGCTGATTTTAGCGAGATTTCCGACAGAGTGATCTCCCCGTTTTCGCGTGTCTCCCCCAGAGCGCTTGTGCGAGATATGTTGTATAGATTATGCCACGTGCGTGAGGAATAAAGTTTAGTGAACGAATAGCAGAATGCAAGTGCGTGCAAGGGTTTTTATAGTATTTCTTGACAGCGATATGTGTGTGAGAAACCGTTTGTTTCGTAATTTGTAAACATGAACAATAATTAACCGAGTGCGTGGAGAAGCGAGCGTAAACACTAAAATGAAAATCCCCACACTAAACTAAAGCTGGGAAAAGGGTCAAGGTGTCAGTAAACTATATCTCTCGTAAAAGATCTATACACAATTTTCTCCACGGAAAAGCACGTCCCTAACAAGCTGGTCTAAATAAAGAAATAAACACCGGACGCATAATTATGATCTACGCCCGGCCTGAGCAGCAGACGATCGAGCAGCATAAAATGATAAACGCGAGAAGAACAGAAAAATCGAACTTCGTAATTTGTGATGCACAAGATTCCTTTCACTGTTGAACCTCAGGAGAAAATACTGTTGTTAAAAATGCTGAATTTGTTAAAAACTGTGATGACAAAGACAATGCAACGTGTGTAAATCCGTACCTCGCTTCGCGTAGTGTAAAAATAGCCGAGTGCGCGTCTTAGTACGAAACGACTAGGTACAAAAACGTCCAGGATACGAAACGACACGCATCGTAAAAAATCCTTCTTTCACCTTCACCGATGTTCTCGAATTTATTCTCCTCGCATTGATTCTATAATAGGATCCATGCTGATCGAAAATCTCCTGGCAAATGACGTCACGTTATTCGACGTCAAATGATCACGTCACATATTTTGCAAATGGAGTCTGTTGTATGTTTTCATTGCAACACCAAAATGTAAAAAAGTCACTTTCTTTTCAAACCTCGATTCTGAAAATTTGATAATATTGAATCGGACCTAACTTCCAGTCAGTGTGCAAAATCTCAAGGAAATCCGTCCAGTAGTTTTTGAGATATAGGCCGTGGAGTCGGGACAGACAGACAGACACACACACAGACAGACAGATAAAGTCTGTAGGACCTCCAGTAAACCTGGAGGGATAATATTGAATGGGACCTAACTTCCAGTCAGTGTGCAAAATCTCAAGGAAATCCGTCCAGTAGTTTTTTACATGAAACATTTAGTTATCTCGATCGTCTGCTGGCGTAGTGGCTACGGTTCGATCGTGTTCGTCTGCTTGGTTCGTAGTGTTGATCATTATGAATGGTGTTTCTTGAAATAAGGTCAGTAAGCCTATATGTTAATTTATAACGCTAATATAACCCTGGGCTGTCTTAATTTATCAAAGCTGTATGTTGATTGCGTCAATAGGTCGTGAAATACATTTTACAAATCCAAGCTTCTCGTACTTCTATTTATAGCTGACGCGCGGACCTCAGCGGCACCAGGATAGATTATGAATACATTGTTGTCCTCGAACCTGCCTGCTGTTGACATCGTGTACAATGCTAGTATTGTCTGATGCTATGAAATACGTTCACCAGTAAAAGGTCCAACACATGGAGAGAGACAGACACAGACCTACACACCACAACACATGGAGACAGTCACAGACCTACACACCACAAAACACATGGAGACAGACAGTCACAGACCTACACACCATCTTTGAAGTGCTGCAAGAACAAAACAAAACAAACGAAATGTTTTCCCCCTTTTTATTATCGATTCACTGCCATTAGGCCAAGCCAACAGACTACCAGTACCAAGTTGTTGCGCTTAAGTCAGGACAGACAGAACGAACGAACGAACTTTATTTTACAAGGGTAGTGAATTAGGCAGTATTGCCTTTCTTACTTACATTCAGCCCTTGAGGCAAAATATTCAAATGTGGTAAGAGAGAGAGAGAGAGAGAGAGAGAGAGAGAGAGAGAGAGACGAGAGAGACAGAGAGAGACAGAGAGAGACAGAGAGAGACAGAGACAGAGAGAGACAGAGAGAGACAGAGAGAGAGACGTAGGAAAGAGACAGAGAGAGAGAGAGAAGAGAGAGAGAGGGGGGGGGGGGGAGGGGAGCTGGGAAAAGGGGAGGAAGGGAAGAGAGAATGAGAGTAAGAGGGTGGGTGGGAGAGAGATCGAGAGAGAGAGAGAGAGAGAGAGAGAGAGAGAGAGAGAGAGAGAGAGAGACGAGAGACAGAGAGACAGAGAGAGAGAGAGACAGAGAGAGTGAGAGTAGCCATAAGTACTGATCAAAAGATCAGATAAAGGCCTCGCAGCCTAAGACATCTGAGGACATATCTATCTATCTAAATTAATTCTCCTATAAACTGTCCTCGCAAATGACGTCACGTTATTGATGACGTCGCACATGTTGGAATTTCGCCATTCCATCAAATTGCCTACCTCCCCAGGTGTTTCGAAATTCTTCTCCTGGCATATAGGATCGAAATTGTACTTGCAAATGACGTAACGTTATTAATGACGTCAAATTTGGCTATTCCGTCAATTGTCATTTCAATAATTTTTAGAGAGGTGCTTCGATTATACGACCTTAAAAAACCACTTTCTCTTCAAGCCTCGATTCTGAAAATTTGATACATTCAATCGGACCTAACTTCCAGTTAGTGTGCAAAATCTCAAGGAAATCCGTCCAGTAGTTTTTGAGATATAAGCCGTGGAGACGGGACAGACAGACACACACACACACACACAGACAGACAGATAAAAACCGCTGGCGCTGAACCTCCAGGTTTTGGCATATTAAAAAAAAATGTAAAAAAAGATCGGGTTCGACCCCGCAATCTCTCGAGAAAAGAGGGGGAAAACACACACACACACATAAAAACACAAAAACCCAGGTCGGGTTCGAACCCACAACCTCTCGAAAAAAGAGAAGAAAAAAAAGTTTCAGCGCAGAATCAAACCTGGTCATGCATGACCAAGAGACGAACGCTCTACCAGCTGAGCCATTAGAGAATTGCTATGATGGAGTGTTTGTAAAGCATGTAAATCCATTTCTAAGCTATTGGCCCAGGAACAATCGACCATATATTTAAAACATGATGGATAGGTTCAGGAAAGCTCCTATTATGACATGTTTTGTTTTCCTTTGGCATGTCATAGACGCTGAATTAACACTCACACAGTCACACAGAGGAGGAAGTGTATTATACTTTATAGATGTTCACACCAGACATGTGCATGTGTGGTACTGCTACCGAGTACCGTCGTTCTACAAGCAACGAGTCAATCCTGATAACACGATGCATAACTGGTAGGTTTTTAGGCTAGATTTGCTTTGAAAAGTTGCAGAAAATCTTATGGTGGTTACAATCTGAAGGTATAACAAGTTTTGACAAGGAAAAAATCAAGCAACTATAACCATTCTGACCGTTGTCAGCCATGTTTGCAGAAGCTCCTAATCTCGCTGGAAACAAGATTTCATACTCTTGTCGTGGAACCAAACGACGAAAAGATTGACCTGATTTTTCAATACAAACACTGTATTCATTTTGTTGTTTAGACTGCAAGTGTAACTTTTCTGACTTGCGTTCCACTCAACACATTTTTGACCTAGTGGACATGTACTCGATTAATTGACTCGATTAAATTGAACTGATGTATTTGATATACATTTGTATTAATCCTGAAAAATTAGGAAATCATACTTCATTCATTCGAGCATTAGTCTTGACAGCATTCAGCGGACGAAGTAAACATCAATCTACTTCAACCATAACGTAAGTGCGAGTTGCAGACGAAACTATCACCGTCACATGACACGGTGACGCCGAATGTCAAATCACTGCTATCTTACGGTCGAAATAATCGGAGAAAGTCTGAATAATCTGAGAAAGAAAATCGAATTGGTTTATTATGTGTATGAATACGAGTTTTTTTAATCGACTTCGGTCAATTTCGCGCTGCCTTGCAGTGATGATT